>JBCAUG010703530.1:0-13492 GCA_038406175.1 Haplosyllis leylae
ATATGTGACATCAATATGTGTGAACCTCATTATGTCAATTTATTTTTTTGTGAATCTCATTCATAGTCCACATGTTTTGACTACTTGACATTTGACATCTTCTTAACAACTTGACATCTTTTGACATTTTGATACATTTAACTTAAACCACCTCAGCCCGTCACAGGGCTATTTTTTTTAATTGGCTTGAGGTTTGGTTTGCGAGGATGTAAAGAACATCATGATCTTCGGAAATTTCCTGACAGTCAAGTTAACATTATTCAAATCAATGGCAAAGATGATTTGATCTACAAGGAATTTGCAAGTAAAACTCGACAAGGTGGTATTAAAGATAGAAATATGAAGGCTCCAGATGTCAGGTATGCATTTTGTTCTGGTTGTCATGAAAGGTGCTTTGTAGAAATATTTAGGAAATACATAATGCTGTGTCCTGCAGGTACTGGGTCTTCCCCCAGATTTTACGTTCAAACAGATCCCAAATGGCACCCTGGGTCCTTGTATTGGTATACGAACAGACCAGTAGGGAAGAACAAAATTGGCAATTACTTGAAAGTTATAATGGAGGCAGGTGGCATCTCAGGTCATTTTAGAAATCATTTCCTTCACAAATCCACTACTACTCGTCTGTTTGAACAAGGGGTTGATCCCCAATTAATAAAGGAGTAGACTGGCCACAAGAGCGATGCAGTCATGTTGTACAAAAAATCTAACTTGCAAATGAAGGAGAAAATTTCTCATATGTTAAATGTGTTGCCTTCCCAAATGCAAGCTATTCGCGATTGCGAGAAGGTCATGCTGGCCAAGGAGTCACCTAAAATTCCAACCATTACCACTGTTGCCCAAGAGAAATATTCTGAGGAGAAGGCTGTAGAAAGTTCGAAACTTGAAAGTGATAGAAAACTGTCAAATGACCTTGAAGGCAAAGCTCTTGTGCGCGAAGACCAAAAGCACGTGGTCATGAAATCTGATCATGATAAGCCACAGGTTAATGTAGATCCCTCGAAAGGCATAGATTTGCATGTTCCCCTTGGTAATCTGACGAGTTTAAGTCAACTGCAAGGTCTTGTAAATGTTCATTTTCATTTCTATAATGGAGCCAAGTGACAACCTTCCCAGTGCTGTTATGTAATCATGGTGGAATTGTTTTTTTTTTCAGAATAAAAGCCTTTTGTTGTACCTTTAAATGGCTGTCTCTTCTAATTGCTATTTGTTGACAATAATGTCTGAAAGGCATTCTGAAAAGAGAATGCATCGATCCATGGAAATATTCCTTCCTGGTGGTAAAAATGGGTGTGGAACCAGTAGGGAGATGGTCTCTTACCCTGTCCTGGACTCGGTGCAGTGTGAACAGTTCTGCGTATTTTTTCGAAACCCGTTGGTCCCAGTCAGTGTCGCTCCGTGGAAATGTACTATTTCACCATAGATATGTGCATGCAACAGAGCAATTCACAATTCCTGTAATATTTCTCGTTTCAGCTCGTTGAAGCCCACCAGATTGCCGACGCTTCTATTATCATCGTGGATGATGGTAACCAAGGAACGACTGGCGCATTCCTACCTTTCAGCGATGTTATGTTCCGGATCTCCATGGTTACTAACGTCAGGGACGTTGACACCTACTTAGATATAAACTTTGGTGACCAATCAGGAACGAAGACGTTCTCCTTGGCAACCAATCAGATTGCAGCTGGAGTGGATCCCAGTAACTACGAACGCGATCACTTGTACTTAGTGGAAAGTTACACTGAAGAGTGCCACCTGGCGGTCGCTATTCATCATCAATATGAAAACCAGGCAAGTGTTCAGCAGGTGCAGCACCAGAGATGAATTAAACAAAATAAAGAAAATAAAGAAAGTTCACAGTATGGTAGACTTCTTCAATTCCTTCGCCAAACATTTGTCGCATTTGTGCCTTTTATGCAATTGCTTAGCGTCGTTTTTTACAGATGCAAATCCTTGTTGCGTAAATTAGAATTAAAATTTAAATGCGAGCACAACGTTGTTACAGAACGTGTACAATGTGACGGTACGATTGTACCACGACGGGCGTTCCTTGGAGCAAGTGTTGAGGCTCTCCGAACCCATCCTCATCATGAACGAACTGACGTCGCCTCAGATCACAGCCGATCTACCCATATTGAACGGACGGTCTATGGTTGATCTCGGACGAACTATCAGGTTCGTTTTGCGGTCATTTTGTGTGCAATATTGAGTATCTTAGGGGCCAAAAGATAACGAACGCAACTAATCAAGAAAATATTAAGGAGCACGTGGTGCCTCTAAAATTGAACTGATTACATGGGACCAGGGAAATTAATAGTCTAACGTAAAACGGTGCAAGCTTAAAGAACTCGTGAACAATGAAGACAAAATTCTGGATTCAGCCAACAAGACAACTCTAGAAGGCGTAAGTAAAACGTTCCATTGGTGACTAGAACACCATTCCGTTTGGAAAACTTTATAAAAAATAATGTAAAGTTTTTAATCGTGCACTAAAGGCACATGCATTAGATACCGTCTGCATTGGTTTCCACCAAAACTTTGTGAAAATGAGTCTTCTGTGAGAACTACCCAACTACACTACGTGAGAGAGGTGTAGCACCAGAAATGAATCAGAAGTACCCTGATTTCAAAGGTTGATCCAAAACCTGCTTCGAAAAACACGAATTGTCTTGTTTTGCGTTTTACTGTTGAACGTTGAATATTGAATATCTGTAGATTTGACGTCACGTTTGATGACCCGGCGACGGAGACGACGATGTGCAACTGGAGCGTAACAAGCGCCGAGGGATACACCAACCAACTTCCGGTCACCTACAGCACAGGGGACGCAGAGTGGGCCAAAATACCGCAAAAATTCAACAAGGTACCAGAGCATCAGATTTACAATAAAAAGGAGGTTTTGTCCTTTATTTCTGTAATGATTGTGTTATCGTTCAACCAATTAAACGGTTCATTGCAAAGAATTGAGAATTTAAGTATTCCTAGCGTAATTATTGTTTACTGTAAAAGCATGCAACCTAAGTACCTCTGCTTTTCAGCTGGGAATGTTCACCATAACAGTGCGGTGCACGAACGAGGTGATGAGAGGAGTTTACGTGTCAGCGGAACCTCTGATCGTCACAGTACAGGAAGAAATCAGTGGAGCTGGGATCTATACTGCAGGTAAATCGTCATATAAAAATAAAAAAGTGTGGCTGGACTGTATGAGAAAAGGTTCGAATCACCAGAGCCGAGTCCTTTGAAGAAGATGCCGGTACTGATGGAATCAAGGACTCTAAGTCAGGCGTCCCAGCCACCTGTGGCAACGACTCTGTTTATGTTTTCCTCTGTAGGCTATTTGTAAAGCAAAGCAAAAGCTAAACGTTTGTCTATGTTTTACAGATTCTGTGAGGTTCGTGAGAGTGGGTACAGAAGTGGAGTTCAGAGCGAACTGGACCCACGGTTCGAACGTGCAGGAGGTCGTGTTCGATGTGAAGGATCCCGCGGTGGAACCGTATTCCGCATCAACAATAGGAAACATGAGTGCGACCTTATATCACACATACAGGGAGGCAGGGGAGTACCCAGTCACAGCCACTATCAGAAACCTACTGGGCTTTGTTGAGGTAAGCGCTTCTTGGTGGCTCGTACAGACAACGCATTCATTTATTTAGGATCTATTTCGGGGCAGGGGCAGGGAGGAGGTTAGCGTATTTCAGGATAGGCAAAGTCGCACATTTATGGCAACGAAATGGGAGCGACATTGCAATGCTTAAAATTTCAATGAAAAGGTCATTTTGTAAAATCACAAATGCACCAACGAGTCAGCATGTGCAGTACATTCACGACTTGATATTTTGGTGTATTCGTGACGTCTGCAGCACTATTCCAAGGGCAAAGCCAATCCAGGGTTTAAAATGGTATAATTCCTGTGGAAGGGATAAATGCCACAGGCAGTTCTGCTGTAAGCAGAACTTTTCCATGGCTTCGTGAATAGCGCTGATAACGTCCCAACTGACAACAGGGATTATCCCTAGGCCACGTTCAAACTAAACGTCGCAGTTCACGTCTTGAGCCGCTTGAACTCATCCTTTCAGAGTGTGAATCGTTCCATTATTTATTTATATTGCCTAAGTAATGTGTCGCGAACTTTAAATTGATCTGGCGCAGGTGAGTTTGGCGAAACCGTTGTCGGTTCAGGAACCTGTGGAGGGACTGAAGGTGTCACGAAGCCACTTAGCTGTACAATATGGCGGTACACAAGTTGTGGAGGCAAGCTTAGAAGCAGGAACCAACGCCAGGTTAGCTTCATTCAATTCTTTATTTGTATTCTTTTACCAAGTCATACCTGAAGGGACCATTCCGTGTTACAACCGTACCCCCGCACATACGGTGTATGACACATGCTAGGACCCACAGACAAGAAGGGAAACAATGTCCACGCCATACACAGACCAGTTAGATGACAAAAGGAACCGAGTCTGGAATCAACAGAAGCAGAAAATGAGTTCTAAACAGTTACTCTTTCCTTTGAATTGAATTATTGCTGTTTACGCACCCAGAAACCACCATTTTGCGCCGTATTCAAAATTATATTTGCACAGAGTGATAGCGAATGCTGAAACATCACGTTCTGCAGAACGCATAGGACATTCAATGTGCTTCATTCGGTGGCGTCAATGATCAAATGAACATTTCCTTTTCGTTCACTGTAAATGTAGCACAGTGGTTTGGTGGCAATATTTCCACATGAGATAGCTCGTGACGTATTTCTTTGTGTGTTACGCAGGTACGAGTTTGATTGGGGAGATGGAACGAGGGTGGCACCACAGAGTAGGATGATCGGGTACAACATTAGAGAGGCCCACACCTTCACTGAGGCAGGCACACAGCACGTAAAGGTGAGTTTCACTCCCACACTGAGGTAGGGATGCGCCATGCAATGGTGAGTCGCAGTTCTTCCCTGAGGCAGGTACACGGCATGTAAAGGTGACTCCTCCGCTCCGGCAGGTATGCTAAATGCAAATGTTAGTCTCTCTGACTCAGCGAGGCATGCAGAATGTAAAAGTGAGTCTCACCCTCAGTGCTTCACTGAGGCTGAGTCAGAGGCATGCTGAATGTAAAGGCGAAACCTTGTAATAAGAAGCAAACTACTAAAGAGTACAGTGCGACGTATCAGTGAAATTTTCAAGTTTTACCCTTTCATACAGAAGAGTTCATGTTTACTATTTTTACACTATAATTCGGTTAGGTGCACTGTGTTAATGACATCTCGACGTTGTTTTTAGGTGTACGGTTTTAATGACATCTCGACGTTGTTTTTAGGTGTACGGTTTTAATGACGTCTCGACGTTGGTTTTAGGTGTACGGTTTTAATGACGTTTCGACGTTGGAGGAGACGGTTATCATGGAGGTGCAGCGGCAGGTTGGAGCGTTCAGCGTTACGATCAAAGTACAAATCAACGTCAACGAACGCGCCTTATTTGTCGTCAGGTTTCAAGGAACAAGTAAGTGTAATCTGTGTAACACAAACGGAAGACGAGTTGAAATATAAGAAATTCGTTACTCAATGAACAAAAAGAGAATGAATTGAAAATTTTCCGAATGGAAATAGAAATTAGTTCGACTGAAGTAGAAACACAAGTAAAATGATGTCGAGATAAACTTGGTGTACAGAATGACAAAATGAACAGATTGTGTATATGCTCTCAAATTATTATGCGGTTCTTGAAATAAACACAATATTGAGTCTTGCAACTGCCGCAGATATGTAAGGCTTTTACATCGAAAGAAGGATATACACGGTAATGTGCGGGTAATGAAGGATATACACGGAACACAAGGATGGAAAATCGAGCATACACGGATTGTTCTGTGTTGGTAAACCGATTGCCTGTGAGATAGGATGTGCATAAAAGTACATCAAGTCGGATACATGTTTGTGTGCTCAGGCAGCACAAAGACATCGTGCGACAAACATGAGTGCTGCATTTTCTTTAGATCTACATCTTCCTTTTCTCTGTTGAATTTCCTTGCATTACACAGTTTGGTGTTTTTATCCTGTGATGGAAAGTCAAAATGAAATTTTTTCAAATCGCAATTATGTGGAGATAATCAAAAAAGATTTTATGACACAACTCGTCTGTTATGAAGAGGATGTTTTTTCCGTTCCATCTTGAAATGAGATATTTAACAATCGTAAATAGTTGCCAAGTTGTCTGGTGTTAATTCCAGAGGCTTAAATTTATCCATTGGTGCGGACTTAATCATTGCGCGGACTTCAAAAAAGGGAAGCATTTTCTCTTATCAATGGAAAAGCTTTTCTCAGCGAGTCCTGGCATTGTTTATGTGTACATTAGATGAGCCATAAGGTATTAAATGGGGCATGTGTGTGGTGTGTGTATGGAAGGGATTGTGTAATGTTTTTTCGTCCCTGGTGTGTAGTAAAGCTGCCGTAAAGGGAAGGAGTCTCAGCACCGAAGGAAATAAGGGACCCAGGGCCGGGCGAGAGCATACCGCTGGGCGGTTAGCGAGAGGACCCCATTCTGCCGAGAGAGAGGGGATCCTGAGACTTCGGACCGGGGATGAGGGATCCACGCAGGAGAAGGCGCGGGGACTTTGGCCGGGCCAGGGGGGATTAGTGCGGGTAATTGTTCCCGTGATCCCGCCATGTAATAGATCTGCCTCCGGGCCCCCTCCATTACACAATAGTCTAACCCATGCATGGCCAGATGAAGTTTTCTGCAATTTTGCTGCGATCAAACAGTGCAAAAATTATTCAAAGCATGTCTTATCAACCACTACGTGGTAAGACCTGTTGTCCTGTGCGACTACCTTTCCAAGACTATTTCTACATCTGTCATTAAAACTAGTTTTCTGACCTTATTAAAGAAAATCACTTTCGACTGCGAAAGTTGTGAAGGGACCTCAAATGAAAACCATCAGGTACATTGGGATGAAACGGTCCAGTGGTTTAGCTGTCGCATAAACTTATTGGTTTTGTGAAGTAAGACTGGATGAAGTTCTGTTCCAAGCGCGCAAAAGCAAAAGAGACATCACTTGAATTTGGGCATGTGAACCACTTTCAAGCAAAATTGCTTTGAAAGTGAAGCATCAAAACACTGTAGCAAATCCCCAAGTGACATCGCTTTCGTTTTCGAGTTCGTTGGGTGTGAACACAGCTCAAGCATCACTTTAAAGTAAGGTGTACCGAAATCGTTTCGACCGCTTTCGGTTGGTTCTTCGGTAAAGGAAATGGACCTCAAAGTGTTACACGCCTCAGTCGATCAGCATAAATCTGTGCATTCAGGAAACACTTACACTCGGTACTGCAGGTTAAAAACCTCTAATAACCAGCCAGTTGCTCTGGCTAGAACCAGCCTAATCGAGCCAACCACCCAAATGGGCTCTTGTTGTGCCTGACGGCCAGCTTGGTGGAAAAAGTGTCCGTTAACTGGTACCTTTCTGTTAGAGGTATAAAGGGCACCGGCAAGGGCATTGGCGCCCAAAAGGCTACGCGTAGAAATGTTTTGACTTTTCGTTGCCTCTAATCTGAAAGACTCCGGTTAATTATTGAAAGACTACGTGTCTGTTTTGTGCAGGTTTCTTTTTTTGCGGGTCCGTGAACAAGGGGTAAAATTCAGAAATTTTGGCTGTGACAAAGGCCACAAAGTATTGTTGCTGTTAAGATGATGCATTATAGGTTGCGGCTGGTGACATAGAAAGGTGTAGACATCATAAGCAACGAATAAAGTCAACCGAACCGCATGTATGCTTGGGGGAGTCAAGTCATTGACTCCCGTTCATATGACACGAAGAGAGGTACACTGTAATGGGAAAGGGTACCTGGGTAATAATACGAAATGTTTAGTCCTGAGCGCCTCTGATCCTGTGATTCTGACATGTAGGGGTGGCAGAAGTGGAGGAGGGGGGGGGGCGACGACCACAGAGTTACACGAAGATTCAGAGTGTTTTATCCGATACGAGACGCTAAGAGTGATGAATCCCATTAAGCGAACAACCACCTTGTGTTTTACAACTGATGCAAAAAGGGACGATTACACGCGTGATTAGGGCTCTTTGACACGCTGATCTATGTAATATGGCCGAACAATGCATTAGGCCCACTCCTGCCAGCCACATGATCGTGTCATTAAGGTAATAATGCGCTGTAAGTTCATAATACCGTTCAACAACCACCCCCCTCCCCCCATGTATAACGAGTTCGGTTGCAACGAACGGATTTCATAGCACTAAAATTACATTGGCAGAAATCTTAAGAAAAGTTCGCCTTCGTTTAGTGTGAAGAGATTCTTGTTCGGATAGTCCCTTTCCGAGGTTTGCCCTGGAGCATGAACACAGAAGACGCAGAGGATACACGCAAATGTTGATGTATTCGTGTTAAATAACCTCACAGTGCGTTTATGTCATCCGTAAATAACGAACAAGATGTTACAGTAGCATCTCCTTTGTCTCCTTCTGAAGATGATGGGAAACAGGCGAGAGAAACACATGGGTGTTTACAAGGAACAAGCTGGTGAATTAAGCCTGATTGAGCGATATTGAGATGAACCTTTGAAAAGTGATTCTTTTCCATTTTTCCCTTTTTGTTAATCATTGGCAATATCGAAATAATTCAAATGGCATTTGCATTCCGACGTTTGTATTGTAATGTTTCAGCTACAGTAAAACCTCGCTGCCATCACCGACCATATTCTCAAACAATTTATTTTTATTTCACAGAGTATTTTTATTTCACAGAGTATTTTCTAAGTATCATCTAAGTTGTAAACTTATCATCTAAGTTGTAAACCCTTCTGCCGTAAACGGACATTTACCACGTAGTTAAGAGTGGCTTTACAAAACAGGTTCAGCATGGGTTTAAACTGTAGATAAAAGCAGCATTACGTCGCAGTAACTGACGCTGCGTCTTTCTCGTTACAGCTGATCTGAACCGTGAGGACCTGATTTTCACCTGGTTCATAGATGGAATGGAGCAGGCTATAACCAGAGCCCCGGTCATCGAGAGAACCTTCACTCAAACCGGGAACCCGAACGTCACCGTTAGGGCGCACAATATGAGTACGTACAGAAAAAATCACTTTTGTGGGCGTTTTAATTTAGAATGTTGCAATAAATGTATCAATTTTGGGTGTGAACAATAATAGTTACAATAATTATGGATACACATGGTAAGTGTGGCAGAAATTTCTGACATTAGAAGAGTTACTGGCGAGAACTTATAGGAGATCATTTATTTGAGAACTTACTTAAGATGAGTCACATCCCAGGGAAAAACAACAGAAACGGTTTCAAAGGCCGTGTTGTTACTTTGTAGTTGACAGTGGTGAGAAGTGGCAGACGTTCCTAGTGACGGACACCGCGAACACGGCGCCCCGCTTCGTGCACACAGCCGCCGCGACGTTCGGCGAACCCACGCAGTTCGTCATCAAGGTACGGCTAAACCTCCTTCATAAAGGTACATTTACACTGACTGAAAGCGAACACGAAAGTGAATATTTCTTAAATATTTGCCGCCACCCAACATAAACAACACATTGATCTTCCTTCGAAATCATCTGAAAGTGATATTACTTTTCACTCAGTGTAAATTAACCTTATAATGAACCTATTTCTTCGACTATTATTTAGCTGTAAATGTCGCCACATTAAAATTCATAAATGTACTTCTTCAATCTGTATGTCAAAAGTGCCTCATGTGGGTTCGCTCACACTGAACAAAAACAACGCGAAAAGCGAATTTCATTTGAACTGTTCACTGTTACAGGGAACAAATACCAAATGAAAATTCCATTTATGCGTTCGATTGTTAAGGAAGTGGTATGTGTTCGTCCTTGGAAAAAAAATCAAATTTCCAATCTCTACTTGGAATGTTGATTTAGAAACAGAAATTATTCAACCAAAAGTGATGTGCAAACTTCACAAGGCTTTCTCTTCACGGTGCATTCACACTGCCCGATTACAATTCAGATAAATTGTCCCGATTCCGATAATATTACTGTACATTCCTTTTTACACCCACATCAGAATCGGAAGCAGAATGGGAATCGGATCGGTCAGTAATCAGTTAATAATACCGCTGAGTTGTCACACATAAGATTTTGTCCACGGTTGGTTGGGTGTCTTCGTAAACCATTGTCCACGTAAAACAAGTTTTACTGTATTTTGATTTTATGGCATGTTACAAACATTTTGAATGAATTAAAATGCTTCATATTTCGTTACACATTACACTTGATCCGGGAAACATAAACATTATTTATCAGAAAACTACTCACTGTAGTCATTCTGAGTACTACAGCAACTTAAAAAGAGAAGAAAGAAAAATCTGGACAAAACTCAATTTGTCGCGACGTGAGACCCTTCAATTTGAAACTAAACATGCTCTTGATTTTTTCTCTTTGGTTTTCGTTTACAAAAAGAGAAAAACCTAAGAGGAAATATTGACAGTGTAGTTTAAGACCTGACTGTGAAGGATCAATGCTTAAAGAGGAAAGGGCCTAATTTGGAGAAGTCTTGGAAGCAAGTATTGACTTTGAAATGTAATCCTGGTCCCTGATTGGGGAAAATTCAGTGCAAACAATTAGCATTGCTCTGACGGGGTATCCGCTTGAAAGTCAAACTTAACACTTTGATTGCAACGTGTGAACGTTTTGTCTTTTCAATATTTTTGTCGGTGATAAGTTGAAATCGAATTGTATTCCAAATTGCTTCTCATGCAAAAGTCCGAACCGATAATGAGCTGTGGTCAAGGTATTAATGCAGTACAACATCTGGGACAAATCCTATTCAAGGACCCGAGAGACACCTTGTTAACTGCGGACAGCTGCTACTGTACAGTGGTTTGTGCACATGTGACAAATTTACTTAAATTATAACGATGGAAGAAACCTGGATATAAACTAATTAATGCACGAAAAGTATTTGGCTGCACAAGGGTTGTGGAGGAAATGTGGACTTGAGATGTTAAGAGGTGTTTAGCTAGAAAAGAAAGTGACAGTTCAGTTTTTTCACACGGGTGGGGAGAGGGGTTGCTGGGGGGACGGGGGTGGGTGGGTGGGTGGTGTTTGTCAGACCCTTTTCTTCAGAAGACACGAGTCCTAATCAATAATGTAAAGAAGCAAAGAAAAGGTCTAATCTTGCGAGACACCTCACAGAAACTGTCTTATACAGTTGTCGAATGAAACAATCAGCGTAATGATTAAAGTCTGTTCACACATACCACCAACGAGCCCGTGCCCATCAAAGACACATTCATTGTATCAATGATGAGGGCAAAACCGACTCTAACGGGTTTTTTATAGTAGATAGGAACAGATCTATTTACTAGACATATTGAGCAAATACAAATGGTATAGGGCTCATTCACAATACAAAACAAACAGACACAGTTCAATTCTCTTTTTGCTTCAGTTTAATGTGTACCAATCTTAAGTTTTCGTACACATGCCAAAACCCTGATATTAATTTGTTTCAGAGTATAACTTTAGATTTTACCGCAATTTGTCAGTCCGGACGACTACCCCCAAAATTAACTTGCCCAGCAAAGATTTCATGATTGCAAAACTTCAAAATTATTATGTATTCGGGGAAATGTTTCTGCATGTCTGATATTTTTTCAAAAAATTTTAACTTGTCCTACTTTCAACTTGCGGTAAATAAGTCAAAATGAACTTGCCAAGGTTGAAGATTAACTTGCCCAGCAAAGATTTCAGTTATTACAAAACTTCCAAAATTGATTAAACGTTTCTGCTATTTTTATTTCTGATACAAAATAACGAAATTTCAGCTTGTCCATCCAGTGAATTAAGTCGGAAATCAACTTGTCCGTATGCAAAATGTACTGGTCTCGACGAGCAGACGAGTAATAAGGTATTATTCACTGCTGCTTGTAGGATGTGCCACGAAACGAGAACCTACAGGTCTTGGTAAAATTCCGCGACGGAGATCAGCGAACGTTCACTGAGAATACCGAGAACAACAACGCCGCGGAAATCAGGTAAAATTCTTCTTCTTCTCATTTCTCTCCGATGCCACAATCAGCATCACTACATTTGCGCTGTGTTGTGAGAGTTTCATAAAGACCACATCCAATCACCCGGTGGGATAATTCGAATTGATTTCAGTTACCTGCACGGTTTCTGAAATTGATTTCAAACACACCTCAATTGAGATGCAACACATCCTCATTAGAGGAGACTTTCACCATGAAACATACAAATACTTCAAATGTAATGATAAAGTACTTAAAGAAAGGAAAAAGTTTCCATCGAGGACTACTCTGTTCCATATCCCTTAGCAACTGGTAAATATACTTAAAACAATAGATACTTATGCAACATGCTCTTGAAAATTTGTGGTGCGGGGTGCTTGAATGCGCGGGGTGTTTTAAAGTTTGACATTATCTCCAAAGGTTTAGTGGGAAGACGATTATGCCTGTGTGGAACTCGGTTTGTGTGAACAGGACATGCCGATGTGTTGTAGGGTTTGGGAATGTCCTTAGATTTACAGTACATATAAGGGGCGTTCAAAGAAAACGTTTTGCGATGCTATTTGTTCATCAAAAGGTATTCCTGCTGAAGCAATACCAACAGCAAAGATTTTAATATTAAATATTTTACATGTTAAAATACCTGGGTTTGTTGGCACATAATTAGTTAGAACTGCATGCTGTTTTGTGGGCTCATATTTCAATTGGTGCTTTAAAAAGTCAATTCCAATTTAAGCCTTTTTGAAAACTTTTTGGGGGTTCCAAAATCGTCGAACGAAGCAAATCGACATAAAATGACATTTAACATTATTGATCGCTGTGGATTTGTGTTAATTCGTCGGATATTAAGTCACTGAGAGAAGTCTTCATTCCGCATTCAAATTGCTGTCAAAATGGATTTTACTCGCTTTAAATCTCATTTCACTACGGAAATTGAAACAAAAAAAGTTCGATGGCACACATGAGTTGATTCGAAGGGGCAGGAATTAAATGTAGGTCTAACTCTATCTGTGCCGAAAGTATTGTCACTAAGATTGATTCAAGACCTCCCAATTAGTAGAAATTAATCAAACAGTGGTGGCCAACGGTGGAAAGTTACGTAATTCAAACGTTCAGTTAACTGTGAACGTTGAACAGTTCAAATAACAAAGAAGAAAACCACAGATTCAGTTCTTGTTTCGCACCTTCGTAACCAAGCAAGGCGGTGGGTGAATGCGGACAGACTCTTGAACGTACTCGTTGAAATGCTTACTTAATAACATAACACTAACTTTGAATAAAGAAATAATATTGTTCAGCGTTTGCCGATACAACCTCCCCTCAACCTCATGAGAGTGGGGATTGTTCGAACATGCGGTGATTCAAGTCTCCAGATGAATCCGAAAGGGTTATTCTCTTATTGATTTTACTAAACAATCATTTGTCTTTCGACGATTTATTCGGTTTTTAGTCGCGCCGCCTCTCCGAGCGGAGCTCCTTATCTGGTCACTATGGCGTCTG
>JBCAUG010703640.1:0-13490 GCA_038406175.1 Haplosyllis leylae
TCTTGAGTCCAAATTTGACAAAGAAATTCCAATGGGAAGTGTCCCAAATTGCCGAAAAGAAGTTGCCATGCGCTATGTTATAAGGTGGTTTAAGTTTACAACCACCTAAAAATTGACAATTTTCAAAATTGACCAAAAAGGTCCTGCGATGTGTCTTAAGGTGTCTTGAGTCCAAATTTGATAAAATAATTCCAATGGGAAGTGTCCTAAATTGTCAATTACAAATTCTCATGCACCATGCTATCAGGTGGTTCAAGTGTAAACTTAAACCATCAATCACTTATGATGTATGTGTATGAATCTGAATCCATGCAGACAAGAAAGTATGCAAGTGAGGGATCCACCCTGGCTTTGAAACCCAGAGCAGATGTCACCAGAAATCCGAAAGAGGGGTACCAGTGGCCCCACAAAAAGGACTTATGTCTTCAAAAAAGATGTATGCGTTGGAATGTATTTTCAATAATTTATAACTTAAGTATCTGAAGGAAAACATAGGACTTAAGTGGTTCCAGACATGATTTCTCTATCTACAGAAACACCTGAGTTGCTTTTCTATCACCTCAGGTATGGAGTCATGTCCAGTCAATACAGGAGGCATCTGTAAAGAGGGGCGGGGATGCTTTTCTAATTACTACAATGCGCCATTGAAGGTGACATTTAGTTAATTTTTAGACTGAGTTACCTTCTGTTTGTGGCAAATTTGTATTAGCCTATTGGTATGATATTGTTAACAAACTGAAATACACAACAGAACCTGAATGTCTCAGCATAAATAATACATTGTGCTGGTCTTAGACTTGACTCTGTTCATCTTATTATGTGAGAGTGATAGCCATCCTGACTGGGTGAAACAAGAGAGCTACTACAATGACTGTCATTAGTAAAGACTGACCAACAGAACTGAGCAGATTAAGCAGATAGGTCAAGCCAGGCCTCATTACATGAGGCCCTTTAATCTTTGTAACTTTTGGATGCAGGAGATTCAAATGTTTCATAACATATTTAGTTCAACTATACTTTGTTATTTTATTGCATTTATGTTTGAAACAAAATATTTCTGAAATACATGCATAAGTAAATAAAAATTATGTTACAAGAAAGTGGGTCAATATAAACTTTTCTTAGTGTTGCTAAGGCCTTTTGATGATTTTAAAGAGTTTTCAAAACAAAAAGGTGATTTATGTCGTGACCGTTTTGAATTGACAAAATTGCATCCCATTCCAGTCAAACTATCCTGTTCAGGATTCCATACTTTTCGCAAAATGACCCTGATGTGGCATTGTTGCCCTGTTGTTCACAAGTTTAAAAATGCCTTTTCAGAATTCTTCCATATCCTGTGGCTAGTTGCCTGCACATTCTGACTGTGATCATGATGATGCCAAACATCATGATCACTGTCAGAAACATGCAGGTGTGTTCACACTTTCCTCTATTATATTGGCAATGACCTAAGCATTTGCATTCGATTCAAAAATTCTAAATTAGTACGAAACTGAACACCTTTTAATGCACATTAAATGTACAACATACACCTACTTTTTCCTGATCATTTGGATTTGGTGTTCGAACACCAACTAAAGCATGCGATGGTTTCGAACAGTGTTTCGCAAACGGTGAATATGGAGAAGCCTAAACAGATTTTTCGCAACAAGCTTGAAATGGGAAGAGAGAATGGGGGTCGTGGTCGGTATTGCCTCGTAATATTAATGGGATGCTGTTTTGTTAATTTGAATCTAGAAAAGGCATCCTTCTCTTGTCATTGTTAATACTGGTGAAGAATACAAAGTCATTATTATTTTCGTGTATTTTTATTGACACCATATCGGACCACATTAAGTCTACAATATTCGGTATCAACGTAAAACAGCCTCAATACACTGGAATAAAATTTAACATTTACATTGAAAAGGTTTCTTTTTTGATTGTCAAGTATGAAATTAAAGCAACACAAAATACACTTCAAAATACAGATAAATTCCGAAGAATTAATAAGAAAGCAAAACTAGATCTAGAATAAGTTAGCACAACCAAAGCAGGTCTGCAAGGGCGCAATTTTAAAAGGATATAAAGCCAATTGAAAGGTACAAGCAACTTTACGTAACTCATGGATTAGTAAATTAAGTCTCATATTTGCATAAAAAGAAATTTAATCTGACAGGACTTTTGTGAGCACCGATCCGATAAATAAGACTAGCTGTATCAAATTATTGTGCCGATCATAACAATGTGCAAATTTCTCATACATATCAGTTTGTTATCCTTGAAATATGTTATTTTTTAAGTAAGGCCATTTCTCTGATCCTGGATTGACTATCATATGAATAGTTTCTTGTTTTGATTTGCTTAATGAATTGTGCCAGTTCATTTGATTTTTCTTTGATAAATGCTGAATTTTTAGATTTTAAATGCATTTCTTTTGGAAGACTAACACGCCCTAACTTGCCTGTAAGCAACTTTTGAACTCCTATAAGTATCCGAAGACAAAATGATTTATATAACAAGTAGAAATACTCTGGTGGTCAAGACTAGTTTCATTTAACAGTTTTGGCTTCTAATGTTTAAGGATGTAATATAGTTACATAGTTTTGGCTGCATATTGATTAAAATGTTCAGTGCGCTGTATAGTTTGCACCCTACTTTTTTGGCATCAACGCAAAAATATAAAGCTAATAAAAGAAGGAAAATCCTACTTCTCTAACTAACATATTCTATTAAAACCAACATGCACAAAATATGCTAACTTTAGCAGCCCTATCAATAACAGAATCATGTAAATGAATGTAACATATGATTATGGACTTGATATTCCTTTAAGTCCTGTCCACAAATAAAGGATTTGATACCTTGCACAATATATCACACAATAAACAGAATAAGTATGTGGCCTTGAACGCACAATGAAATAACAATACTTTGGTGACACATTTCAGATTATGAAATATGCTTTACTAATGACACTTTCTGATGTAAGGTCTTAATTCTTATGAACGCAATTCTGTAAACACAGGATAACAATAAATATACACAAATTGACCATTCGTTGAGACAACAACAAATTATTGATTTTTTTTTTACAATAATCAACAACCAATCATACAGTAAAATTGTAGCCACGAAGGTCCACTGGCGAAACTCGCGCTTTCCCATTAAGATAAAACCCTTCACGATTTTCACCACAATAATAGTGTTACGGAATTTTCAGAAGACAATTATGAACTTTACACTTAATCTTTAACAGCCGATTGAACAACATATTGCAACAGGTCACAATATCAATTAAAATATTTTATCCACAACACATGCACTGTGTACTTACCAATGGATACTATACACTCACAATATTGATTTAGCTTGAGTGCAAAATATATCAATACTGATTCAAACAATTAATATACTGTCCAATTATCCACTTAATAAAATGACATCTCCCCAAAAAATGTATAATTCTCGCAGATAAAATAAACGACCCTAATTTGTACAAGAATTGGATAAGACCGTCTCTTAGCACGAAGGCAAACGGATACCTGAAGACAACTGTGTTCCACGAATGAACAAGGTAAGTGTGGCAAGTCTTCTTTTATTTCTAGCGACTTTCACCTTCTTCTTTATTTTGCTTTTCTTCGTCTGTGCTGCTGCTGACTTCAGTCTCGTTTTTATCTTGGGGATCATCTGCTGAGTCTTTGGCCTTTTGTACCGTTTCCTCTGCGTCTTTTTGATTTACTCGACCCTGTGTCCCATTGAATTTGTCAGTAATGATGACCATTTCATCAGATTCATCTTGTGAATCACTCTCTTCAGGTGTTCCTTCAGCACTGTCTTCCGTGTTCTTCTTTTGCTTTTTAATGTGCATTTTAAAGTCTTCGTTTTCGACCTCATCAATTGTGCGCTTTGATGCAGAATGTTTTTCGGATGAAGTTTCAGTATTGTCTGGGGTAATTCTGTTCACTTTAAAGACTGGAACCTTCAGCGTCGTAACATTTTTCTCCCGAACAAATGCTGAGGGTTTTTGTACAGCGGATAACTCTTTCATAATTTCATACTCATTTCTTGTGATCCATTGCTTGTTTCCAAGAGGTACAATTTCATACTGTTTGTCATTTAACCGCAAGGTCTCAACCTTAGTAAGAGTGTCTTCTGCGTTACTGTTGGCTACTGCTTCAATGATATCTTCTTTGGTGTTTTCAGATTCTGGTTTTTTGGAAAGAGAGGGTGATACATTACTTGCACACTTCAACATAGCCCTCGGAGATTCTTTACTTGGCTTGTGAATGGGTATTTTCATGGTACCAATATTAAAATTACCGATATCTTTCGCACTGTCGTTTTCATCTTCTTCCGTGGCCTTGTCTACTTTAGAATCGTCCTCGGAAGAATCATTCAGCGATGAGCGAGCAGACATCTCTGGGAATACCTGACGACTGGATTGTGACCCTTCAGCGGGAATACTCTTAGCTGGTGGCGTGTGACACAACTTCACAGGTGTGCCCTTCCTTGGTTTGCGTGACACTCCAGTTTCATCAGTGATTTCTGGAGACTTACTACCATTTAGGATAGCTGCAGTTTTGGCTGCAACTATTTTGCTTATCGGGTCGTCATCTTCTTCGACAATTTTGGTTCTCAAAGTCATATGTCCTTCTGCTTCAAGTTGCCTGTCATTAGCAGGTGTAGCTAATGACTGAAGAAGCTCGTGATTTTGTAATGCCAACGCAGTCACAGAAGCCACTGGCATACCATTCATGTTTGGAATAGCCCTGTTTCCGAGAAGTCCTCTGGGTGCACCGTTCAGTGCCGCTACTAAATGAGGTCTGGGAGTCTCAGATACCTGAAGAAAATTTTAGACATAAAAATATATTCACTTGTAATTAGTACTTATTTACTTCCACAATCTTAGCAGCGTACTTTAGCACTATTAATTTCAATAATATACGCACTTGGGGTTGTACTTTGGCCAGTTTTGTTTCTTTCGTTTTGTTTTCGGTTTTGACAATTTCTCCTGGTTCTTTTCCACCTGATTGTTCCTGAGCCATCTTGGCCATGCTGCGTAGTACCTAAAATAAGAGACAATTGAACTTAAATTAAATATAATCATAATTACAAAGCTACCAATCCTGTGTGATGTTAAGGTTTTTTGTAAAAATAAAATACCTCTTGAGCTATGAGACTGGCACTCAAAGTTTGTTCGTCGGTATTTCCTGCTGTGCTCTTGGCCTCTGCAGCTGCTGCCTTGTTGAGAATCGTAGCAGCATCCTGGGACGAGGTTGTTTTATCGCTGTCATTACTTCCATCTTCGTAGAACGCCGAATACTGAAACAACAGAATTGATTCAGTTTAAGGTAACATTATAGTATAACAATTATTTTCTTTCTGACAACAACTATATCTAAAAGTTTACGACAATATTTCTTTTTCAAAATGATATTAATAAGTATCATCGTCGGGTTTTTGTCCGTACGATAGGACCAAATACACTATTAAAATCATTTCATTTTTCATTGAAGGGTCATATTTCTTGTCTTACATCATCTCCAAATTCTCCTCTGCGGTTTGTCATAGACTTGTCACGAATGATACGGTTGATTGAACTGATTGATGGAATCTTTTTCTCATCGCAGATTCCTTCTTCCAGCAGTCTGAAAAGTAATGGTACAGATCCAATAACAAACGTAACACTTCCAATACTTCTTATTAGTTATTAAGTAAAAGCTTGAAATTTTTATTAAATTACATTAAATTAATTTATGACTTACTTCTGTCGGATCTCCCAGGCAAACATTTGTGGGTTATCATTTTTGTATTCTCTAACTCTTTGCACCACGTCAGGAGTTGTCACCTTTGGCTTGCTTCCTCCTATTTGTCCTGGATTTATGTTACCCGTTCTTCGATATCTAAAATATTAAAGTTGTTCATCATTTCCCGCAAAAGAAAATGATTTCTAATAATTTATACGTTAGATCTGCATTGTGGATTTAGATAAACTCAAATTTCGACTTTACCTGTTAAGAATTTTGCTGACACATCCGTGGGAAACCTGGAGCTGCCTGGATATCTCACATGGTCGGACTCCTTGAAGAGCAAGTTGCAAGATCTGTATTCTGAGATGGTCCGGTAGGGGTCGTCCATTTGTGAAGGATCTGCCATACTGGTTCACATTCTTTCCTCCAACTGCACAAGAAAATAGACTTTAAAAGAACAACGGAAATAGGAAATCTGTTGGTCAGAAATAATATGTTTATCCCCCCCCCCTTTTTTTTTGTTAGTCTTTTACGATTTGAAAAGTGCGCAACGGAAGAGAAGACTGTGCAGTAGGGACATCTGTTGTTAATTTTACATGGGTGACATCTTTTGGCACAGAAGTCCCGCCACATCAATACTTGAAAACTAATGATGAAAACACGCAGAGGAACAGAGAATGTGAGCTAAATTTGTCACACGATCAATATTCGAATGACAAATTTTTGCAAATGAAAAAGAATATACGTATACCTAGGTGAATATGACTATAACGACTAGCGTTACTTAAATAAAATAAGAAACAAAATAAAAATGACTATTTTAGGAAATGCTCAAGGCACTGCTGAAGGAAACAGAAAAAGTTCAAAGAAACTTTGAAAAATTCCAATTTTTTTCTATATATTATAACTGTCCACATACGCTGTCCGAGCAACCAACCTAACGCACAGACACTAAGTCGCCCCGACACTGAACTGAGGGTGTAAGTCGCCCCGCTCTTCAGAGACGGCGCGACGAAAAGCATAGGTCAAATGTGGTACAAATATAATTCGAAAAGTATTTGTAAGTTTCATTTGCGATATTTCAGATTGGAAGATAATGGCAATTTCGTTTTGAGGACCTTAGAATTGAGACAGTTGGCTGATTCAGGTAGCCCTTTACTTGACTCAGAACGGTTTCCATGGAAACCTTCTATCGCCTGTCGACATGTGTATTCACGCTTGGCAATGCTTTGGATCTAAAGTAATATTGACGAAGCAAAGTTCAGCCAAGCCACCACTCCCTACAGTTCCAGTTGGCTAGACGACACAAGCGCACAATTTCTCTCTCTGGAATTCATGTGAAAGCTATTCAAACCTTGCCCCTGCTGTGGGCACAGCGCAGATTATGAAAGGCCCACTAAATACGGTCATTTCATTAGCAGATTCCTGGCAAAGCTGGGTAATTCACAGGTGTTGTGAAGCGAGAACGTAGCATCCTTTGAGTGGCAGGGCCCCATGAAACCCAATTATAGTTGGCTCATAATGAATTGCTCTCAATCAAGGGAAGTTTCAATCGAGATAATTTAGAACAAGCATTTCACTCCATCGTCATTTCTCAAATAGATCTATTTTACCGAATTTTCATCAATTCGCTCAAAATCACTAACAACCGAAGGCCACAATCAGAAACAGAATTCAAAGCTCAGTAGTCAAACTGTACAATTCTCCTCGTTGAAAGTTGAACACTCGACATAGAATTATATCTTGTTGTCAGATATCCTTTGCACCGACCAGCGAAAAAAACATTTTGGTGACAAACCTTGTGCTTTAGACCCAGGGTATTTTAGTCATCTCTAGCACTAGATCCAGGATTCCCCGTAGGCTAGAGGACCAATTTTCTCCAAAAAATTACCAAAAACCTGCATGAAATTAAAGAAATTTGGGTCCTAAGGAGGAGGTGCACTGGGGCACTCGCCATGGATCCGCCATTGTCGACTGCTACTTTAGGATACGATAGTTTACATGAATAATAATTATTAATACTATTCCCTCAAAAATTGAGATGTACCCGGCCGCAAAGCAGCCTGCTGCGATCTGCAGTAGGATCATTATTTAGCCCACTTATGCTGTCACAACGTCCTCACCAACGGTGTGACGGGACACCTTTGTGGTGGAGAATTGCTTAGAGTACTTTGATGAAAAGACCACAAGTAACAGAATGTAAAAACAATGACCATGAACTCACGTGATACAAATACATCAGACGTTTTACTTGATACGCCAACTGTTACCTTGGTAGTTGTGGTGATTCAACCAACCATTTCATGTTGGTATCTTTCTTTGGTCCTGAATTATGTACGTGTACCATCTGATGCCTCACAGTGATGGGATACCAATGTCAACACATTCGTGTGTCTAAACCTGACAAGTTCAGCTGCTGGGCGGATACTATAATGGACAAAGTAGTCCTCAAGTTACGATTGAAAGAGATATTGGTCATCATCTTTAATCGGATCTTCTGCTACTGGACTAGCTGAGCATGTGACCGTGTGCTCCGAATGCTTTGTTCTACAATCCCTTTGTGAGGCGGAGGGGAACAGGGCCTCGGGTTAGGATAAATGTGACCATTGTCTATCACACAGCTGCTATCCCCAGATCCCTTCATCCACGGATGCAGAACCATGAGCAGCAACCATGCATGCAAAGTTACTTTGAGATGCTGCCTAGGAATGGGTTCTGGGAGACTGATTTTACCAGCAAAATTCCATTTCATGCATCTGTGACTCTGGTAATGGAAGGCAATGGGCATTGATGTGTTACATGAATGTGCGGACAACCACGATATTACTCTAATACATATAATGCCGAAAGAAGTAACTTTCCCCTGGATAATTCGAAACCCGGATTAGAAATTTCACAATTTCCGTAGAACTTTTTTGACAAAAATCTAACAGCGTGACATTAGTTTTACTAAAAATAGGAATTATGTATCGAAAGTACATGTTCTTCCGGAATTCTAAATCTGCCACTTTTTATTTAACTTAGACTATCACCTTTTCTTAAGTGGGCCACATAGCCACGTACAAAACAATAATATTTAGAGCCGAACTACACAAGATCAGATGTAAAAGAACATAGTGCAATGTAAAACAGGGTTTGCTTCGCGATCCGTAACAGACCACTCATGATGGAATTTGACGCTGGATCCGAACCAAATCGAGTTTTTCATGATAAAATCACATTTACATTTTAAGCCTGAATTTACATGAAGAAGTTTAAATTTTTTTTAAAAAGTTGCCTCCAGTGGGATTTGAACTGACCATCATTGGATCTAAGGTTGAATGCTTATCCAGATAGGCCACAGAGGCCTGTGCTACTTGTCAGACCTTTAACTGAAGTTTGTTTCATGCACCATTTCACATTTGAAAAATCATTAAAGCATGTCTGATGTCTTAAAATGTGAAAGTTGATCTTATTGTGAAAAACTCGAATGTAAATTATTGACCACAAAAACTGCGTTGCTTAAACAGTTAATATTTCCAAATAACAGACGGACAGACAGACAGGCAGGCAGATACTAATAGTTTGTAGAATGATTCGCGCATCAATATTGTTGAATGCTGTTGATTTGACGAACACATAGTACGCATTAAAATTCAATGCGAATTTTGTCCGCAGAACAATACCACAATGAAAATGTAGTTTGAAACGATGTCATACACCACTAAACTCAAGTGCCAACACGCCATCACCCATAAAACAATAGGTTACAATTTGGTTAATGTACTTTTTTGATAGCCTATGATATGCATGGTGGTTTTTATGACACTTTGGCCTGAGGACGTTTTGGTACAGTGAGTTATTTCAACGTGGATGATCATCATCATGGACATGTTTTTCGTGAGATGGCTGGGTGGGTGCTGGGTTGTGGTGATATGTAGTTGTGGTCATGGCTGTACAATTTTGGCCACATTTGGTAGTCCAGATGGGAGTAGAGGAACAACTGACGCAGAACTGATGTAGATTGATCCAAATGTGCGAGGAGACTATTGTATTCATGGCTTACACTTGGCGACCTGTGGTCTCAGGCTGGTGCAAAATTCTGCTCTGCCCTGAACCTCTGGCAAAATTACAGTTAGCCAAGCGAGAAAAATCTCAGTGGCGCGAGCCAAATACATAAAAGTCGGTGTGTTTCGAATGGCTGATTTTGGCTTCAGTCCATTCCAGCATCAGTAACTCACTAAATCCTCAATTCTATCTGCCTACCCCAATAACGGAATCTAATTCCTCTCTGTTCGGAAAAATCAATGCAAAGTCAGGGGCTTACAAAGTCCACGGGACAAAAAATATCCCGACGCACTCAACTGGAATAGCATGCACTATTGCAATTTACTTATTTGTTGTAAAAACACATTCCAAAAGGCTACATTTACTTAATCAACTTCATCTTTCAAATGAAAAAGCTCATTCTGTGAAGTTAAAATCTGATCAACGACTTTTCGCCTTCATAATTCATGTTTTGTCTGGATAATTGCGGGTCTTTCTCTTGATTCACAAAGTGTATCAATGGTTCCCATTGATGCACAAACACCATGATTATTACTGCCTAACTGCTATGTCAAGTGGAACAATAACGGGACAATCCCATTTATCAATTGCTACAAATAAATTATGCATTTACGTTTTGTTCGTTCTGGATATCACCCAAGTGAATCACAGTGCGTTTTGCATGATTGAGTGAATTCTTTCACACAACGACACAATTAAGTACGATGCTCATTTTACTGTTATTTGTCATCAAATTTGTAAATGGACGGAGTTAATGCATTAAATTTGTCCCACTATGTGTATGTGACAGTGTAACACAGTCTGGTGACTGAAGCGTGTGTTTATGTCTAGAGATGCAGAAATGCAATTATCATTCTAAATGGTTTGATATTAGTTTATGGAAAGAGTAAAAGCAGGACATTCATTGTATGTAAATTTCATAACACCATCAATTCGTATAAACAACATTAAATAAGTAAGAATCTGTATTTTGACATTTAAAAAGTGTGGTAGATTTACAAGTTTAGTTATATTAAGTGTTTTGGAGAGGAAGCAAATGCTGTACAATGACCAAAAAAGAACTTCTAAAATGTTAGTATTAAAGCTTCAAGTGCAGGAATGCTTGCTATCTAGTTTGAGGTCTTTACAACAGCGTTAGAATTTGAAGTGCACTAAAATCTTACTCACATGTAAACAAATCAAAGGCTGAAAAGATAATATGTTACAATATCTAATTTTCCATTTTAAATTGTGCGATACGTGTATTTATAACGACAACTATTTTGTATCACATGCATTTTGGTCAACCGTGTAGCTTAAAACATGCTATTAATGCTATTAAATCACAATATCACAATTATTTTGGAATTTTAGTTCTGTTTTAATTCGACATGCTTAAATGAGGGTATCTTACTGAACATCTACACTTCAACATTAAACATATCAACCACAATTGCATGCCAGTTTTGCTTCATGTACTTGACGTAACTACATTCGTTCGTGGATACCATTATTGTTAAATCGTAGTTACCTTTCTTTGTTCCATCCAATTCTTCTTTCAGTTCTTCGATATCACCAGTCTTCTCTGTTCTGGTTCTTTCCCTGGCATCGTATGGGATATTAGCAAGACCGTTCGTGCCACTATCTGGGGTGTTTGGGGAGGGAGTTTTGGAATTTTGACCCTTGGACAGATCCAGAACACCTGCATCGTAGGTTGCCGCAGAGGGAGTAACTGCGGCTGTAGCTTGAGATTGGGAGCTCTCTGAATTTAAATTCGCTTGTGCTGCAGCAAGCTGGGGAAGATAAGTCATATATTGTGCTGGAAACTGTGGCACTACAAGTAGGGGGCTTGTAGTCGAGGTTGTTCCCGAGGCCTGTGTCGCTGCGGTTGTTGCTGCAGCAGCAGAATTTGCTGCCAAGACGCCAGTGAGGTACTGTAGATTTCCTAACTGTCCAAGGTTTCCCAGAGCAGCACTACTGGCAAGAACCTGCTGCATCTGCTCAGTAGTAAGTCCGACAGGCATGACGCCTGCAAGAGCTGCCGCTGTTTGAGCTGCCGCTAGTTGTTTAGCTTGTTCCTCAGCATCTTCTGTGTCTAGTTTCTCTTGTTTTACTTTCACCTGTGTTGCCGCCATATTTCTTCTTGAGTATCTATTCAGAATGTTGTGCTCATACCAACTTCACAAAGCGAAACTTTCAAGACTGGCTGGGCTTCCTATTTCTGTAAACATAAATAAAAGACTCTTAGAAAACAGTTTCAAAGTGATGTCGCATCACGTGTGTAACTTTCGAAAGTTACGGTTAACCAGGATATGCAACTGATTCACAAAGTTCCCTGCACTTAGCACAACGAGAACCTGAAAACAACCAAAGCGCCAAATTAGTTTGGATCATTACATTTAATAGAGTATGGCCAAAAAAGTGAGAAGAGTTACTGATAAGAAGTCATACATAATCATGACCCATAACCGAGACCGACCGGGGAGGTGGCCAAACCAATGAAACAGTCAGTGAAGAAAAGTCGCGAACATGACTGTACCTGTAAACAACTGATAAAACAATCAACATATGTAAATAAGCTAGGCTGTAATGATTAGCTGACTGTGGCATTCACACAACCATATCTGAAATATAAAACAAAATCACGAGCTCATGACCATTAAATTCAGCACAACGTGAACTATGTTGCATGTAAAATATTCAGCGTAGGATCCAATTTGCGCCTACATATCTAAATTGCTTACATTCTTAAATTTCTATCTTTTGAATAAAGAAATTGGTTTTAAATAGTTTGGAGTGTTACGTTCAACGTCACATTGGTCCATTTGAAAAAAAAATCTGTACGTGACTTAATAATAGAAAGGTACAGCACATCGTGATGGATGATTGTAGTCATTGAAGCATGCCACGTATATGGTCATGGCTGATGATTAGTATCGTGAACACACTCACCTGCTCAAATCAATACCAAACCATTAAAATAGTAAGACAACTGCTTTCGTCGTGGTCGATATTTTTCAATATTCAAACCATCATCGTTTGTACAAAGACTCTATGTTAGAATATGTCATGTGTTCATCTCAAAATCAATCGCATGAACTGCTGTAACTCCAATATCTGTTTCTACCGGTTTACGGAGTGCTTTATCTATTGGACCTTGAAATCAAAAACATTTCCACAGATGCAAAATTTAACCTAATGTATTAATTCATTCGAAACGAGCTGTTGCAGGCTGATTTGGGTGTGTCCGTGCAATATCGGCAAAACTAAACTTTTTTCGATCACGCTGAGGAGTTCAAGTTCACGGTCAAAGATCTCTCACCTTTATTGATCAAAGAGCTCCCCCCTTCCCCCAAATAAACTGATGACAAAGCTATGCAGATTTTTTTGACAATTAAAACTAATACTTTTTTGACAGATAGGTACATGAAGAAAGCCTTCAAAATATAAATTATACGAAGACTAACACACGGATGTTGATTTCTGTTCTTCATTTGAGAACAAACTGGATTCTTGATGAGATTGATAGATCCTGATAAAAAGTAAAACGTTATTCTAATACAGTTTAATTCCACAGAAGGTCACACATGAAGGTCGTGGCTCGAACAACAAGCTCTTTTCCCTCATCGTGGTTTAACCATCGGTTTGCCTTCGTGGTTTTTAGGTGGTTTAAGTTTACACTTAAACCACCTTATAGGATCACAGATGGCAACTTCTTTTCGGCAATTTGGG
>JBCAUG010703751.1:0-27980 GCA_038406175.1 Haplosyllis leylae
GTCACCCCCTGAGATTAAACAACTCTTGCTCTCCTCACTGACCTGGCGGACACTCAATTCTGACTGGGGTTGAGTTTCACTACACAAACCAAGACAGTGTAAATATTGGTGACATGAACTTTTACCTTAGGAGAAGCAGGTGTGATAGTTCCATAACAGATGCAGCTTCGTGGTGGTCCTGATTTGCCTCACATATTCCAGAGGAATTCTGACAAATTTCTCACTTCTTTAGCTGCTCATGCCTCTTTTTTTCCCTTTGAAATAACAGAAATATATAAAACTCAGTTACATAAAACTTCATTATTTCATCATTGCCCGGAACTTATAAATAACGTCTATTGTGAAGGAAAAGAGGTGTGGGAGCGTTTGGCTAATGGGGTAGTGTGTAATAGATCTTTAAATAAAAATAATTGTTCAATCATAGAAAGGAAATTACATAAGACAACTAAAGGGCGGTAGTTTTGGCAATAACTTCAAAATAAGGTTTCTTGTGGGGACACAGAAATCACTATTATAAGAAGCAGACCACCACAGACAAATTTGCAGTCTTCTTATCTGCACACGGGGGTGTTTTTTCCACGCTAAAAATTCTACAGGTAGATTTACAAGTCTTCGAATTGACAGAAGATGTACTAAGTGACAAGTGACCCATTTCTCTTCAGGATATTTCATCGAAATAATACGATTGTCGTTGAATAATTAACAGCTACATCACCTAATTAAAAGTTCACTCCCTCATTTCTTTTCATTTTCAATTTATGGAAAATACAAAGGTGTGCAAAGTAAGCAATCTTCTGAACGATTCTGGTGCGCTTCGAACGAATAGCTGAAACTCAAAGTATTCAAAGATATATATCTACTGAACATATCAGATGAATTAGTTGACATGAGATACATGTTGATAAGTTCTATGAAGTACTTATTAAAGGGCTCTAAAATTTGTCAGTACATCCAAACCATTTAAAAAAAAACATTGAGAAGTTCAATGAAAATAGGACTTATTAATTTTCCCAAAACAATCACTTTAATGTGTCCTTGAGGATTTATCCTTATTTGGCAATGTTTCTAGGTGTGTAATAGGAATAAAAATATAATACTAATCTAAAGAATCTCAAAGATTTCTTTGTATGCCATTTCACGTAAGATTTCCAAGTTTCGGGACTTGTTGTTTCATGTATATTAACTCTTGGTAATCATAATTAAATTGAATAAATTTTGATTTTTGTTTCTATCTCATAATATTTACAGGACAGTTCTCTAGATAGATTGTATTATGTGTATATTCACCACTAACATGAAATTGAATTAACTCTGTTAATTTAATTACAAATATTCATCAATGTGCAAAAGCTTTCTGCAAATATTTCCTTTTGGGAGAATTTGGGTAATAGACAAAATTTGAAATTCTAATTCATGGACGATCCGCTTACATGAATAGGTATGAACTTTCATGCATAATAATATTTAAACTCTGCATGTTCAGACCTCTGGGACTAAGGTAACACTCTTCCATTGTCGTTTCCAAAGTTTGATGTATTTGGACATTTTAGAAATCTAAAAATACATTAGACTGCAGACACCAAGTAAGTTCATAAGGTTTTCTAGCGATTTCCCTTTCATTTTGCTTTTAGTTGTTGTGTCTTATCAATGTTAGTGAACCAAAACAGCAGTAGACAATTACCGACTGAGTTCAGCTAATTTTGCTTGTTAGTCAAATGAAGCAAGAATTCTCAAACTGGGGGAGTAAAAAGACCTCGCTAAACAGTACACAGTTTAGGGGTCCTAGGGAAGGGATTTACTTTGGCCTGGAGCCAAATCAGTCATCGTGTTCCTGTGATGCACAGATGAACACGATCCAGTATTGTAGCAGGAACAATTAAGGTATTGTCTCCTCAATGAATTTCTTAAATATTGTAATAGCGGGATCTTCATTCGTTCATATCCCAAGAACGTCGATTCAAATTGAATCTCGCTTCAATTTAATTACCACTGCCTCCCACGCGAGAGAAGCATTCCATCAAATATTCCCGTTCATCAAACAAAAGGAATCTGATTCAAATTACAAAGTATGCATGGAAATATCTTTTTGCTAAATTCTTAAAGGCAAAATCGTTTGATAAGTGACGAGGAAACCGATGATCGAATTCATTCCAATTTGCTTCACATCTTATTGTTTAAATATCGTTAATCCTAACCTCATTACTAGATTTGCAAAAGGATGATTTTTCCATATGAAATAGACGTCTATCAGTACTTATTGACCTATGCTGATGAATTAGGTCCCTACAGCTCTACAGTGGATTCGGAATGATATTAATTCCCTCATGATTGAAGCTGCCTAAATATGAGTCCGACTAGATTTCAAAGATGAAAATGGACGAGTGTAAAATTTATTTCCTTCTTCTAAATATCCAATATTCTCCACACAAAAATATTTTCTTTTACCATTTGATGTTCCATTTTATGCAAGCATTGTGGTAGAAATAAATATTGCTATCTGAAGGAAATATTGCGAACTAGATACTTACCACAACGGAAACACATTTTTCTTTATCCTATTCTGAACCTCTTCTCACTATCAGAAATGAAGCTAATGCATTCTCTGTCTCACTCATCTTAAAGGAAATGAAGGTAAATTCTCCTCACAAACTTACAAGCTCCAAACACCGTTCAGGGAATTGTGATGGAAAAAGTCACCCAAATTTTAACATTATACTCAAAATGCATCACAAACAGTATTGTCAAGTTATCAGAGGAAATATTTCCCATCTACTGTCACCTTTTGCTGAGCAAGTAAAATGTTATCCATTTGCGGCCATCGGAAGAAAACTTTTAAAGAGATTTGACCCATGAAAAGTGTTTACTCAGTCATATTGATTTATCTGGAAAAAAAGGTTGCTTTATTTGAAGTAGGCGGAAGGAAAAAAGCTGAATATAAAATTTAGACATTTAAAAGGATGAAACCTAATAAAGCTGACAGCAGAACATCATTACTAAAGTTACTCGGTAAATATGTATTTTAGAGGCTTCAAACGTAATCCACGTAATTATCTCTCGGATTTCATTTTTTGGAAGAAAATATTTGCCGGCACGAACAGTTTTTGCATACTTTTACCAATTTCATCCTATTCTTTCCTCCCTTTTCCTCTTAAATTTCAGCTTAAAAATGCCCATGTTAAAGAAGACGCCTCAGTGCTCAGAGTGGAAGATAAAGGTAAGAAGACGATACCCACATCTTATTGTAAAATATAAATACAAAATAAATTGCATTCCCTACTTTCCAATCACTTAGTTCTCTGCTACACGACGTTAAGAAATGTAGAAAATACCACTGAGTACTTCCGATTGTTACAAACGTAAAAGACCGTTTCTCTCCAAATTCCATTTACCTCCAACGTTTCATTTCTTAGTCTCGTCGTTGATTTGATTCTTATGCAATCACTATTTCATGGTGTCTGGAAAGACTAAATGGATGATTTGACAAGTAACACAGGAGGTTGGCACAGTTCCACCAAATCACAATAGAGTAAATACAAAGTAATTGATTTCGAACACAAGGTTTCTTTGTTATTTGAAGCTGGCCCTAATTTACATCGCCAGAAGAAGCTGTGAGATTTTTTTAGTTTGTCGGTGTGTTTTTGAAGTCACTAACTGGTACGAATAGGATTCTCTCTCCATAATTCTTCATAATGTTGCCTCATCAGTGGATTCAATAAATAAACAATTGATGGATTTAGTTAAACTTCTGTTCAAACACCTTCACCTGTCACCTTCAAATATTCGCCCAAAGCCAGATGAAATATCATAAAAAAAAAACCCCAGCCCACAATCTTGATTGCTTAATTAGTCTCTTGCGACAGGTAGAGTACAACCTCAACGCACAATGTTTATCGTTTTATGGGTTTTGATTCGGTTGTCTCTTATCATTGAAAGGATACCTTGTTTAGGTTAGTTTGGCACTTACTATTATATTTGAAACAATGGTGTTTTACACCTGCTGCAAAATAAGTTCGTGAATGTTGAGGTACGGAAGACGTTTCTTTCTTTACGCCAAGATTCACCCTATTATAGTGAATAAATAGAAACTGAACAATAGATGTCCAAAGAAACTCACTCAACAAAGCCGTTACTTTGAGGGCAATACGATTAGCGTTTTGAAAAGCTCATACAACACCATTGGCTAAATGGATCTTTCGTTCATTCCAATTTCAAAATACTACCAAAAGTTCAGTGGAAACTGATCCACTTGTCAGCGGTATTCTGATGTCGCATTAATTGCATCACAAGAAGACAAACTTACAAACCTGTTCATCTGGGTAGCTGCCAGAAAATCATTGACAGACAGTAACACTTGTCATTGAACGTGGACCAAATGGGGAGTTGAATATTCATCAAATTCGACTTGCAAAATATTAAGAATCGATACTCAAAGGTAACACACAATTTTTGGCAGTACATCTAAGAATCAGTTTGTCTCCACCTGTTGCTATGACAACAATATGCCGTGTTGATTTTTAATTGTGATTTGAATTTCTGCCGCTCAGTTTTCTCGCTAAGTATCAGCATCACTAACCAAACTTCTGTAAACTAAAATCTTAGCAATTAGCGATAACAATATAAAAATAAAAGGAGTTTATTTATTTATTTTCATAGTTTTTAGAGAAATGTTATGGTGGTAATTGACAAAAAATACAGGTATTAAAATAAAGCTAATAATCAATGCTTACCTGAAGACTGGATTTTATTCTGTAATTGTTCCTTTCAACAGTTTTCCCGTGGATTTTATTATGGTTAATCCAAAAATCTCCCTTGAACTTCTCGATAGGTAACCATTATGCATCCACTTAGATAATTAATTACTCTTTGGAATTCTTTCTAACTGATACTGTGTTCCGTCATCGAGGTAAAGTGTTTGGTACAAGTTCCGACGGTTTTGGCCAGATCACTTGACCTGGAGCACGGACATTTCAGATGCATTGAAACATTGGTTTGAACAGCTTCCTAACAAATCGCACTCCTTCAGCTTTTAAAACTGCCCACCATCTATCCTTTCATATCCTGTAAAGTTCGCATTGGTGTGAAGGCTGAAAGTGGCTCCTGTTCACAGATTCAAAGTTTGTTTCAAAGAAACATCCTGTTGCGAGTGTAAAGTCATGCGTTCATTTATTCGGGATTTTCCTGCTATTAATAAATATCATTTTGACAAGAATACATATCAGTACACTTAACGTCCTTGATGCTTAAGTAATACATTCATTAAGTCGAATATTTGCAAAAAAATCCAAGCTATTTCGATCTTAATATGATCCTGAATTGGTTGTTAGAAGGTCCAACAACGTGATACCAAAAATATTAAGTTAGGGGGACAGCTGTATGGGAGGTTTCTGTATCAATAGATTCAAATAGATCTATTACAAATAACAATACAATTGAAATAAAACAACCCACACATGTTGCTGGCTAATAACAACATCATTCACTCTTTGTGTTGTAATAATGCTGTCCGACCATGGACAAATTTATGAATAACTTACACAACAGTAAAGGAATAAGCCAATTGAACAACCTTTCACCTGCCATAATAGCAGGCGGCAGTCAATAAGTTCTGTGGGATACTTATCATCAAAACGGAATACACTTGGATCACCTGCCAGCAGCTTTGCTTTGAAATTATTCCACACAGAAAACGTACTGAAAATAAACACCGAAGACAGTCTAATCTAATCGTCATTTGTCTCGCATCGCCGTTTGGCTTGAGAATAAGGTCTGGAAGATGGTATTGCTGTGGTGTCGAAATCGTAAAGGTTTAACAAGAATTTAGATTGTTTGTGCACAAACTCATGTCCACTAAGTTGGACACTTGATCAACTTTTTTCGAATACCTTTCTCCCTATATATAGCTTTTTCCTAAAAAATGTAAAATGTAAGCAGTATACATCTAAGAATGACTGTTTCATCAAAACTCAGTTTCCGTTAATCTTCTTGAATGCAAATAAGGTATTGGATAAGGTCTCATTTGAAGACTTGTTTCCAAACATTTGCCACTTATTTTATTCTGCGAGTGAGTATTTTGTGACTGAATATATGACCATGATCAACAGCATTTGACACTCATTACTTCCTTTTGGAGTTGTCAGTAATGATGTTCGGATGCTACAGGTGTCTTATTTTTGCCAGGGTCTTCAGATAAAAAAAAACTTTTCTAGACCGACTTTAAACGACGCCAATAACATTAACTATCAAGTTTGTGAAAACGCAAAATTGAATGGTTGTACTATTACAGAACGAGAAAATCATCCAAGGCAATCTTTTCCCTGGCTCAACTGTCAGCTCTTGTATTGCTGTGCAGCCTTTGTTTGCATGATTAGTGGATTGATGACTTGATTAGCAACACTGGGGTTTGGCATCTATTCACACAAATGACAACGAAGCCAACAAGTCAAGGCCTGGGGCCGTCATCGCATCTTTGTCATTTTAAAGCAGTTCAATTTACACACTACTGCTATTTAAATGGCATATTCACCACAGCATTTTGCGAACAATACTTAATGTGTTGTCGCTGACTTTCGTCGAGATTGGGGAGATTATTTGTTTAATCTGTTTACATAAAGAGAACAGGAGGAATAAGGCTTTTAAACAGTCAATAAATATGCATTAACAGCTTATCCTGTGTTCAGTAATAGATTGTCTCAAGAACAATTTATTGCAAAATTATTTCTATTGTAAAACGATTTAAGTAGGAAGAACGCATTACCTCTTACATTTATTCCCCGACTTTTTCGTCAATTTTCTGTGGTTATCTTCCCAATTTAAAAATAGATCCTCAATTGAGTTTCCAAGAATATCATTGTCAATCATTGAGTTAATGTTGAAATCACATCAGCCAAAAGAACATATATATTTACTTGATACTCGTACCATCTCGTGACCAAAGCAAGAGTACCAAGTCTCCCACTACGATGAAAAGTAGTCTATTTCAGAAGTCCGTCTAATAATAGACTGGTATTTCTGCAAGCAGCAAACTACTGCAGGAAACATTTTCGACAGCATGCAATGCAAATCATGCATTACTAAAATATGCTTCTTGAAACTTTTGGGTTTAATACAGCTTTAAATATTAATACCTTGGTCGACAAAAAGTCAGTATCACTCTGCTTCAGGGACTTTGATGTACTTTGTTCTAAAATTCCTGGCAACAGTACAAACAAGTGGTACATCAAGAGAATTATTCACAGTGGTAAAGCAAGGCTAATCTTACCTTTATCGCACTCCTTATGCTGCACGAATTTCAAATCCATTGAAAAGTGCACATCACAATGTTCCGTTCAGCCAAACGGTCATGAAGTGCGTTCTCCCTGAGTAGGGTGATAGGTCCTAATTCGAGAAGACGGCTCTTTCCGATATGCTGGAATACATAAGAATTATCTAATACACCTATCTATAAATTACAACACTTTTCTTTAATAATTCATCAATGGCAGTACCATTTGTAAAATTCAAACCATAAAATTTGACGCTGCTCCCACTACGAGGACCATGCAACTTTGTGTCCGTTAGTTCTATTTAGTCATGTTTGTCTACAGTACATCGTAATGCTTCTCTGTCTCAGCCACAGCCAGTATCAGCCAGAGCCAAACTATTTCTGTCTATATTTGCCAAATAAATGAAAACCCACTCCAATTTACAGACAGCATATGTATTTCTAGTCTTTATTAATTGTTTTAATTAAATGTACAGCATACAAATATTCTAAATACGAAACAAGTCCAAAACAAAAAAGAATTCCCTAACTGTAAGGCTTCCTTGCACTCCATGTTGGGGCAATGAATCAAGACTGTGGACAAATATAATACCCTGTTATGTTTTTGAAGAAATAATGTCTGAAACTACTGTATTGCGTGAACTGGGAATCCCCTTATTCGGGAAGGGGGATCCTTGTGCCTACACCTAGCCACACAGGGTATTGAATTGATGCCATACGACTTTGGCATTTTGGTTTGGGTGGCAGGACCCCTGTACCTCAAATAAGTATAATTGATAATTGTTAAGATAAAGCTGTAATCAGCCTAATTCTGAAACACAAAACAGTGCCAGTAAATCTAAGAGGATGCAAAACTACACCAAAGACGCTGCATTCAGCAAAAGGTCGTTTCCTTCCCGGGGCCTTTTCAAAGAACATGGGGTTAGGTTTCTAGGGTAAACAGCACTTCTGTAGGTGTTTAATCCAATTAATTCTCTTCATGCTGTGTATCAGAACAGATCGTGTTCTCCCCTCCCCCCATGTCCGAGAGGAATCCCCACACAGATTCCCCATATTGTTGAATTGAGATCCACCTGGCATTGATACAGTTTTAAATTTAGCTTCTGTTTGCTGAGTTTGCTAGATTCAATTTAATGTGATTCCTAATAATAATCGTAATCTCTGAAGCAATTTAACGATCCCTAATGTTTCAGTTTTGCAAAAATTAAACGATTCTTCCCAGATAAATCTTCTAGTTACCGTGCAACTGTTTGGAACAAGGGATTTGAGATCATCTTCATTTTAGTGAAGGTCGGTTGCTCTGAATTATTTTGTCTTGTATTTATTTAGTTAACACTCCAAACTGTTATCCCCAAAGGAGGTGGCCAATATTTGTTCAAGAATCTGACCCGTTATGGAGTAATGGCTCATATTGTTGCCAGAATATCTCAAGCATTTACTAACTTTATCTTCATTTCGTAGCTGAAGATTCTTCAACTTTTATTCAATTCAACACACGTCATTATTACCAATTTAAATATACAGGTTTCTATAAAACAAATAAATGACAGTGACCGACTGTTGCAAATTTGTTAGCGTCAACGGAAGTGACAGAAAGCGGTTTAAAAATTACAATGGGCAATTTGGAAGTAAAAAGTATCTGGATATATATACAGTAACCTATTTTCTCTATGATAATGAAAGGTTCCACAATCATTGAAACTTTGAAAATGTTTTTCAAACAATGTTCGAATGTTTAGTGGGAAACCGTTACGTTTGAAATGAACAGCATAATTCAGTACCATGCTGCGGAAAAATCAATCATAAGAATCAATTTGACGAATTCATGAGCAAATTTGATATTCCTGAATATCTCGAGTGGCAAGAAATGTCACTCCTGAGAGTTCCATTTACAGCAAAGCCTTCTTTATGTACTGAATGATCTCCTATTAATAACCATTGGCTAGTGCATATGGGTGGTTCTTTACACAGCCAAGCGAGAAAAAGCCTATCATGATTTCCTATGTGAAACTAAGTGCGGTGTTGTGACAACTACACAATATAAATTAATATACTTATGTATCGAACGTTTGTAAAGAGCGATAAAACAAGACAGCCTTCCATTAGCTTTCCGAGGCATACCGACCACAACCCCCGTCACTGTTCCCTCTGTCCAGGGGAGGTGAGGGGACACTACCCAACCTAGGCTGGGGAGGGGTGGGAGGATGGGGGCAGTCTGGATCTCTATCTACCTGACCAGGAGGTGGGATGGGTCCCCTACCTATCCCACCCCTTCCCCTATGGAAAAACACCTGTGAAAATATTACCTTTCCTAATACTACGTACTTGGTAGGTAATTAAGATGTTTTATTTTGCACCTGAATTCATTTTTTGCAGAAGGTAGCGCACTGGAATTGCTCTCTGTTACAATTGAGAGGCACAACCTACTTACGAATGTGTTTCATTCAAGCATAACCAATCCCTTTTACACCTCACCTGAACAAGTAATGAGTTCAAAAGGAACACAAGAAGGTGAACAATAATATGCTGTGCGCAATTCGAGGTCATTTTCCACAGAATGACTCTCTTGGTGCGCGTGCGTGTACGTGTGCGTGTGCATGTGTGTGCGTGCACTTGTGTTCACGAGATGTTCCTGTGCTGTTGGAATTCTTTCATAATTTGCATTAAATTCTGTAGATTCTACAGAACCACGAGAGAATTAAAAAATCCAGCAGCAAAATGTTAACCTGCTGGGAAGTGTACCCAGGCACTGACTTTGCTCTGACTTTCATGTCCTGCATGCTACTATCTGAGCTAATCCTCCTATCTGCTGGAAGTCTTAGCTGTTTAGATCCTTATATAGTCATGTTCTATTGATTTTGGACTTAGAAAATTTTTGGAATAAATAGAGCAGGAATACATAAGGATCTAAAGTGCTGAGACTTCCAGCAAATAGGGGAATTAGCTAAGAAATTAGCATGCAGGACATGAAAGTCAGGACAAAGTCAGTGCCTGGGCTCACTTCCCAGTGGGGGTAACATTTTGCTGCCGATTTTTTTTAGTTCTCTCGTGATTCTGTAGAATCTACAGAATCTAACGCCAATTACGGAAAAACTCCATTGAAACCGTTGTAGGAAAAAGTCTCTAATTCAATGTTCGCCATTGATTTTGTTGTCATGGCTAATTAGTGGCGGATCAGTGGCATAATTTTCAGAGGTAGTTGATGACAGCACACAGCAGAGGTGTTCAAGCAAAGGGAGACTATGTACAGTGGAAGTCTAGGGCCCCTATGCTCTGATAGTTTTGATGCTCTCACATGTAGATCTATTCTGTTACTTTTCAGAAATGTCACATTGGGAAATCTGTGATTTCATGATACCACACATTTAATTTGTTTACACATTTATTCATAACAAAGAGAAACAAATGTTTATAAGTAAATGTAGTGACTGCTGAAAAATTCTTCTCACACGTACTTCATACTTAATTTCTTACTTTTGCAATTTCATGCTTAATTGTTTTCATCCATATTTTTTTCAGTACCATTTTTAAAAAAATTCTACTGCAACCATTTACAGTACAATCACAATCAATGACTCTGTGTAAGGCATTTGACTTGCAAATATATCACATTTGAAAAAAAACCCTTAACTATTAAATGGAAAAGGTGACAATCAGGTAGATAATCTGGTGTATAGTTTCTGAACATTTCAGGCTGAATCGGCCAAAGCAACAATTTTAATTCTGGGATGTCTCTTCCTAATTTACCTAATTGTGCAACATTTTTTTCAGAAATTTGACAAGCATTACAACCAGAAAGGATTTATGTTCTTCAAAAATAGACCGACGACAAATACTTATACAATGCTTATTTAACTTTAAAACATTGAAAATTTGTTTGCCAACAATTTGCTTATTTGGCTGATAATTAAATGATAAAAAGCAAAAAGCGACAAGTTGTAGACAGAAATAGACTGTATATTATTAAACTTTTCTGTCTCACAATAAAAAGTTATGGAAATGAACATTTCTAAACTGACTACTATCTCCTGTTTTTTGTGATAACGCGTGATCAGTGGCGGATTTAAGGGGGGCACCAGGGACGCCCCCCCCCAGGGTTCAAATTCTTTCATTTTCATGCAGTTTTTAGGAAAAAATTGGCGCCCCTCCCCCCGTCTGGGAAATCCTGGATCCACCATTGAGTGATGGTCAGAACTAAGCCTTCTGTCATTACAATCCAATTGTTCATGTTATCAACGGTGGAACACTTCGGTTTTAATGAATTTTCTCCTTTTTGTACCTATCACAGTGTTACCTTTTGAAGTAATCTGACACAAGCTGTGAAAACGTGCAGACATCGAGATGTTTTCATAAGAATGAACTAATTGGTAATAGAAGATGCTTGTTAGCAAATGACAAAGATCACAAGACCAAGGCTATGATATGAGAATATCCCTGCTGGACCACATTAAGTATCGTTTCCAAATCAAAGCACAGGGAAATTGTGTTAAAAACTACGTAGAGTAGCCTGTTTTAAACATAAAACATAAAGAAGTTAAAATGCACTTTACTTGTTGGCTTGTACTTGTATCATTCGGACTGTTCATACAAGAAGGTATCAACAATTTTTTGGGGTGTGTGTACTATCGGTTTGTGTGCTTAGTTGTCGCTGAAGACTTTACCATCAAGATGAACCATCATCTTCATTTGCAGGTGAAACCCTTATTCCTTTTTTGCGAAAATTGTTGCCCAAGCCAAACCACATCCAAGGCGAGAATCACCCCGGACACCTAAACCATCCACCACAGTCACCGGTCGGACCCAGAGGTAGAAGACGAAGCCGCTGGGGCCCTGGAGCTGGACGGTTAAATCCGCTTCGTATAATGCGTATCTTTACTTCAATTTCAAATTAAAACAATGAAGAAATATTTTGCTCTTGTATAAAAGGTTTTTTTTCCTCCGACAGCTCATCAGAAATATTGCGGGTAAAGCAAGTAAATTCTTAGGATGTGACAATAATCCGTGCAAGAACAACGGGACGTGTCTTGCTCTCGGCAAACAAAATTGTGTTTGTGCGGATGGATGGGGTGGAAAGTTCTGCGAATTGAAGAAAAACTGTGCGTATGAAACAAAAACTAATCGAGTTTATTTCTTACGAAAAAGGAAAGCTCCAATCTCATGGAAAATCTAAAGTTGGGAAACCAATATGTAAGGCGACTCTGTGTCAAGCCACTAAGAAAAAAACTTTAAAGGGATGTTTCATTTCAACAGCCTCCTGCGCCATTCCTTGGTGTGAAAACCATTGTCCCTTTGGCCACAAAAAGGATCCCAAGACCGATTGCAGAGTGTGCGAGTGTGCAGACGATCCATGTTTGGTAGGTATAGAATGTAGCAATTGATACTACCCATTACAGGAAGAAAGTCCTCCAGCGTGAACGCTAGGGGCATACTGTCCGCGCGTTCCCCTTGTACCCCTTAGTCCAGGGCCAGAAAGGAGGGGAGGGGTACCCCTTAGTCCAGATCTGGGGGGAGGAAGGGGTACCCCTAGTCCTGCAAGGCATTGTGAGGTAGGGGTACCCAGACAGGATCTTGGCAGGAGGTAGCCCCTCTGTGAACAGACAAACAAACTGAAAAAATTATGCCTTTCTGCATAGTATGTTTGCGGGCAGTAAAAATGTTAAGTTTCCAAACAATATCAACCATGCACGTATTGGTGAGTTCTCGAAGGACCCAAAGTGTCACGATCTCAGTCTTACACTTTTATTCCAAATTTCCTCAATTTACGAGAAGCTCGGGTATACTAAAGGTTTTCATTACAGAGCAAAATCTGTACTGGAGAAACGACGTGTGTTCGGCAGAAGTCCATGATGGGTTTTGGCCGACCTGATGCTGTGTGTAAAGGTATGTCGAAGCGTATGATTTAATCCTCATAATATGAAACATTTACAATTTTAAATCACGATCAGTAGTCATATTATTTGTGGATATTGAAATATGAAAACGTTTAAACTTTTACAGACCTTGGACCCGCAAAGTGCGCTAATTTAACCACCTGCACTAAGAGATGTCCATTCGGATTTAAACGAAGTCCGCATCACAAAAATAAATGCTCTATATGTGAATGCGCGCATGATCCATGTCAAGTAAGACCATCTGTTTTTATAATCTTTTCCCACAATATAGTGACTATTGGTTTGTTTCTTTTTTTCTACAACTAAGAGCTTTTTTCCCGAAATTGTTACAGATGTTTACTATAGCTGGGAAATCATGTAGCCCTGGTAGAGTATGTGTTGTAGAGAGGATTGGCTGTTACTCTTCCAAGAAGGTTTGCAGTAATTATTTACCAAGTTACAGGGGAGTCTGCAGAGCAAGTAAGATATCATGTAGTTTTCCAAGACGACATTAGCGTAATACAAAGAGTGTACCCGTGAATATTCTTTTTACTACTGATTACATTTATTCACTAAATAGTTTAACAAATAAACAATTCAAACTGCCACTAATTATTTTTATTTTATTAATTTACAGAAAACAAACCAGGTTATTGTCCAGCAGATATGAGGTCGGCGAATTCTGACGAGGACATGATGTCAGACGTAAAGGTACAATTGTCGAAACAATTGTAAAATATTCATTAACAACAACCAACCCATTTCACCCGTTCGAATTATATTTTCTTAAAACCCGTCACCTGTTACTTGTTGTGCACCCTTTTATAGTGAAACAAGTGTTACATTCAAGGATGATTCCTTAGGCTATGCAAAATACAAGGTTCAAGTCTACATGAAAGAAAATATGAAATATTTTTTTTCCTAATTCACTCAAAATTATCTAACCATTTAGGTCAATGCTGATGACATATTTGGCTCCATGGTGAGTGCGGACAATGCGTGTGAAATCAAGTGCCATGATGATTCCGAGTGCTTTGGATTGCTCAAATGTTGCTCTACCGGATGTGGCACCGAGTGTATAATGCCAGACTTCAAAGGTAAGGACAAATATCAGACAGTGAAAGTTTCACCAGGTGGCTCGTTCGCTCCCCCTTCGCTGGCCACCACCTGCGACCACAAAAAGTTCAATTACAACATATAGTGGTTAGGGGAGCAAAGGGGGGAAAGGGAGCAAAGGGGTGGGGGCAAAGGGGGAGCAAAGGGTAAGTGAAGGGGATGGAGGGAGCAAATGGGCAAAGGGGAGCAAAGGGAGCAAATGTACTTCTTAGGGTCCCCCCACCTGTGGCAACAAAAAGTTCAATTGACACATATAGTACTCAGGTGTTCCCACCACCTGCAAATAGAACCACCACCCCATCTACATTTACAGAATGGCAAAAGACCATCATAGGTCCCTACCACCAGCCCAAAATTTTGGGGGCAAAAACAGCCAATCAACCACTAAGTTGACTCTAACGAGCCACCAATAACAATTTCTTTGGCATGCCACGGTTGTTGGTAATTTTGTATATTAACATTAATTTATTTTAAGGATTTATATTGTTTGTTCGTTGGTTCCATCAAGGAAATTTCATTAATCCAGCTCACTCTTGTTCGTACTGACAGAAGACACCAGGTGTGAAGTGCAAAGAGAAGAAGCCCTTGAGAACAATAGAACGTCTTACATCCCCCAATGCGACAGAGATGGTCATTTTCTGCCCATTCAATGCGAAAAACAATGGTTCGAAAACAAAAAATGTGCATGTGTGGACATACATACTGGCAGTCCCATCAGGGGAACAGTTACCTACACAGACAACATTGATTGTTCAAGTGGGTAGTACACCAGTCAACGTTAAACACATTACATGCTGTGTAATGTCTTTGAATATGTATCTTTATTTCCAAAACTGAATATCTAACGATATTTTTTTCCCACAGATGTCGATGTAAACTATTGCCCGAAGCAGAACTGTAACTTGAAGTGTAAGTTTGGACTTGGTAAAGATGTGAGAGGATGTCCCGTTTGCAAATGTGAGGACCATCCATGCAAGGTCTCTCTACTTGATTGTTTACATTTCAACCTGTGCATTTGAATTTTACTTGAATGGACAATTTATAAAAACATCCAAAAGATATTGAAAGCATCCTTCCAATGCTAGGAAACTCATACATTTGTTTCAGGGTTTCGAATGTGCAGAGGGAAAGATGTGCGAGTTAATGGAAATTAGCTGTGGACAAGAGGAATGCAATCCAATTCCAATTTGTGTCGGTGAGTCAAAACTTTTCAGTGTACAGCGTAAGACTCACAAGGCCCAACAAAGTTGTATCTTATGTAAATTCTGAATTAACTACGTACAAGATGGATATGGAAAAGAATATCATTGTTAGAAATCATTCAAGAGTCTAAGGTATTAATTGTAATTTATGCCTTCTTCCCAGAGGAGGATTGGGCAGTGGAGAGGTGCCCGTACGGTGGTGTCTTGCGAAATGAAAAAAACAGCCGGCCAGTGACATGTTCTCAAAGTATAGATGATGGTGATGATGATGAGTTCAAAAGTGGTAGACAAGGAGGAAGAAGGGGACGGGGACGTAGAGGTCGTAGAAGATGGCTAATGGTGTCAGACAAATGGGGAATAGGAAAAAGAATTAATGCCACAGAGAAGAAAAATGTCTGCCCACAAACCCATACTTGCACCATGGTTTCAAAACTAGCAATTAGCGTTTGCTGTCCAAGGAACACAAAAGGTTAGATGCATGGCTTTAGTACCCCAATAATTGTTTGCCCATGTGACAAGAACTGTACAAAATTCTGTCACCCTATTCTTATCACAGAGAAGATGGGATTTTGTCCAGCATCAAATGGTAATGACAAGCAACGACACACACTTGCGGTAGATTCTAATGATCCTAAGAGCAAACCAGAACAGCAAAGTAACATCGTACAAGGAGAGGGTCTCGGCAGCGGAGGACCATGGAGAAAGGGTGGATGGGGCCGTGGACGATTCAGAGGAAAGTGGGGAAATCAAGGTTCTTTTGGTTCTTGCGACAGAACAGAAAATTTTCTACAACGCAAACTTGTTATGCAGAATACTTTTTTCCCAGTGTTTATGTAGAACTTGAACTGAAGATTTAGAGTTTTGCAGGTAACAGCAGCGCCAGCATTTGGAGAGGTCGTGGCAAGAGAGGCAGAAGGGGGAATTCTGGTAAGGCAATTCATGTAATCAAACTCAATAATGTTCTCATTTGGATCAAATTTTCGATAAATTATAATTATACAGACAAGAAGACTATTTCCCCTTGAAGGCAAAACAAAGAATCGTAAAGGCGGTTGGTGGAAGTGGTGGTCTCATGGTGGTTCCTGTGTGAAAACGTGCCAGTACGACAGTGATTGTGACGGTATCAAGAAGTGTTGTTCTAATGGTTGCGGAATGTCCTGTGAACTACCACAAGGTAAGTGAAATATCTTTGTGATGATTCACAGACGTTAGGATCAGGAGTTTGAACAAAAGATTCCTCTATTTGATAAACTATTACATAAAAACAGAATAATTGCAGTTTTTATCGCACTCGCGTGTTTAAATATTGCAGTCAACAGAAATTCCACTTGTCAAATAAGGCTAGACCGAGCAATGGTCGCGGTAAAAACTATGCCATCTGAACCCATATTTATTCCAAGGTTTGTTGAATTTGGAAACCAGTCACCTAGCTTTGTTTGAAATTGGAAACCAGTCATCTACCTTTGCTTACAATAATCTGCCTGAAATAATCACACTTTTTGATTCACCATTTAGTTATTTTGATGAAAAATTGTCACGAAACAGTCAGAAAAGAGATATTTCTTCCTCTTTTTTTGCTCCTATAATTGTCCATACAATTAAATGCAATAAAAAATTATAGTTCGACTGTATACCAGTATACCATGGCACGAATTCATTGAAATTGCCTTCACACACGGCTGAGATCACCTGTACCTTTGCAGAGCATTATAAAAGATTTAAAATTTTCCAGGATTCGCATTCTAGACCAAGTCAATAAGCTCTATTAAACGTTGAAAGCGGCATACTGCAAAGGCTACCAAGTTACAACAATTTTTTTTACAAGGACAAAGTCCCGCTTTAATTCCTGGCAGCAAATAAACTACCATTGTGGTTCACTAGATGCCATCTGAGTGGTACTTACCAGAGGATTCAGTGCTTTGACGCGTTTGGTTTGTGCTGGTGTGTAGATGAAGACGGAAGTCGTATCAAGGGGACCATGGTCAGAGGAACGCCCAAGTGCAACCAAAGTTTGTTCTTTTTTTTACAAATCTTTTTATCAAGTATGAACTAATTAGCATTGATTCCAGTGATTTTGTTGAAGCTGTTTGTGAAATCACCCGAAGTCGATAAAAATTCTGTTGCAAATAATTTAAGTATTTGGTAACAAACCAATGAGTTTCTTTTAACAAACTTTTTGTAAATATGTTATACAATTTCTATATTATACAATTTCTGAACTCCAACGAAAAAAAAAGTTCTCAAACGGAAAAAAATCGAATGAGAAGTTGATTTTAATGGCTCTCTCCTTTTCTTTTTCTCGATGATAATGTTACCTTGTCATGTGTACACATCGGTTTAATAGATCAAGCACAGTTTCAAAAATAATGATCTCTTTTCAGGACCTACGACGACACAAGATCCACCAGGTTTGCTTTTTACCCTAAAATTCCATCGAATTTTAGTATCCAGTTTAAATGTTGTCTGTTGAAAAAATGATTCACCTATTCTTCAGTATGTCCTGGCAGTCAAGTGGTCCACAGATGTAGTCCACTCTTGTGTTACGAGCAGACATGCATGGCCAATCAGGCGGCCGTGTGTAGAATCAACCCTTGTGGTAACTGTACCATAGAGTTCTACGATAAAGACAATAATGTCGTAGACTGTATGAAAGGTTTGTGGTTTGTAAAAACGTTCACATTTTTATTTGTTGCGCAATTAAACTATGTGTTTGTAAAACAGTGAAAATATCGTTTATCAATATCTAACAACGTGTAAGAGAATATAAAATACACAAAAAAACATAAAAAAAATTCCCTCACAGGAGTGTCACAGTGCTCCAAACACGAAGCTCTTGCCAAGCAACGTCGAACCAGGCACTACCAGAAACATATCAGATGGGAAAAAGTTGATCCAGACAAGTCTCGCCTTAACGCTCTGAATTCCGTGCATGTTAGACATCAACATGCAGCAGAAGGTATGCGCATCAAACAGTCGATAAAACTTTAGTGGCTAATGCAAAATATTCTTCTTTCTGTCGGCTATAATATTTGTTGAATCTTTATCTCATATTGCACATATTGACTATTGTCATCATTCTGTTTGGTAAACTTAGCATAAAAGGACTCTCAAGTTGAATCAAATCATTCTGTAAGATAGAAAAATGAGACTAACGTTTCCAGAAACCATGTTTTGGTCACAGTCAGATTGTCATTGATACAAAATGTGCATATCATTTTGTTACAGGGCAAAATACATCCATTGGAAGCTACAACGACGAATCAAGATGGAAGAGACGAATTGGAGGATATCTGAGTAGTCTATTCAACAAGAGGAACAATGGTATACGTGCTCAGACATTTTTATTCCAATAGTCACATTTTACTCTAATTCCAAAGTGAATAAAGTTTAAACACTCTCCAACAATGTGATATTCACCTGTGCCATCATTTAAATTAAATACCATCACAAAATTTCATTTTGGAAGCCTCTGCGATCCAATGAAACCTGCCACCAAGTGAAATTCATTCATTTCACAACTGTTCTTTCCAGCCACATGTCCACCAATGGATCTACTCAAGGACAATAACGCTTGCTTGGAGTCTTGTCAAAAGGATGAAGATTGTGGTATTGGCTACATGTGTTGTAAGAGTCCTTGTGGCCACATCTGCACAAGGCCAATAGGTATGTTTTTTGTGACAATTCCGAACTTCAATCAGTCTGAAAATGAACGAACTCTTGTTTGCTTGATCCTGATTCATAAGGTATCTACTTTAATTGCAGAGAATGACGAAGTTTGCTTACTTTTGCCTCCTGAAAATGAGGAAAATTGCGGAAAATACAGCTTCAAGAAAACAATATGGTGTGATAAGTTCCATGTAACTCCAACTGGTAGATTACAAACAATACATACGTTTAAGTTATGATTTCTTCCCCAGCTTTGATAACAGATAGTAAACTCCTTTAAGGGTATATTTCTTGAAATGGTTTCAAGGTACTATAATCAAGACACATACAAATGCGAGAAGAAAGAGATCACACAGTGCAAAAGCGTATGGGCATACAAAATTAAAAAGTGGAGGAATTGGAGGAAAATGATTGACATACAAGAACAATCTGAAAATAGCTTTGATAACATGTTTACTTGCCAACGTCTCTGCCAAGGTAAAGAAAAAGACCGCTGGTAACAACCTCACTATTAAAAAAATAATTGTGCAGATACTCATTGCTTTTAACCTGTAATTGAACATTTCTCTGTTTGAAATATCCATTCAATTCCTAATTTTAAGGAAGATGCAGTTTTACAATCTCTGCATTTATTCTTCGTGCATACATGTACTTCACCCCATGCTGTCTCTTGCAGAAATATACCCTTTTGAGGGGATACTGGTTCCTGAATGTCTCCCGGGTCCGGAAGGTGATAACTCCCCGATGAAGCGAGTTTACAAGGAGATGCAGTGCTACCGCGGCATGTGTTGGTGCATGAAGCCGGACGGTACGATAGTGGACGGTTCTCTGTCGAAAGGGCCGGTGAAATGTAACAATGAGGGTAAGTACTCACAGAGCAGGATCCATTGAAATTGAAACGAGATCTCCAGAACTGGGCCTCGCATTAAAGTAAAAATGTCCATGCTTTTGGTCATGCGGTTTTGTTATTTTTCTGATCTTCAAACAATGATAAGCCAGCCAATTTGGATCTGATTGCTCAATCGTTTTAGGTATTCGAAGACCACTAATACGTCAGTTACCTCATAAAATGTCTAAGTCGTCCAAGCAATATTTCCATGATATTTTTGATCCCAAACTTGGTGCAAAACACATGTTGATCTTGTTCATTGCCAATTTAGCCAATACAATGTTTACATTTTCCATTACAATATGCCCATTACAATGCTTCATGGCTGGAGCATAAACAGAAAACTGTATCTCAAAAGCATCTTTACTTTACTCAGGTGACGTGACATGGTCTCTGAATTCACAGGCTGGTAAGTTAGAGAAACCCCATTTCAAAGAAGTGACAGGTTGATTGAAAACATTGCACTGAAATATCATAATTTCAAGCTTTAACACCAAGAAAAATCTGCACACTATAGCTTCACACATTTTTAAACTTGTAGTTTGTTCGAATGGAGAACAACCGAAGATTTGCCACCAGTCATGTCTGCTGGGGGATTGTGACATGCAGGAATCAGCAGAGGACAACATGCGTCTTGGATTCCCGGTGTGTCGAGCAGATCCCTGCAATAACTGTAAAGTGACTTTTCTACTTAGACACTTGGCCACGAATCCTGAAGGAACTGAGTTCACCTGTGATAACAGTATGTATTTCTCATTCACCTCCAAATCTCTGAAGGAGTTCGTACATGTTTTTGTTGACAAGGATGTTTCTCGACGTTTTTCTCTGTGTCTCCATTTCATTTTCCCCAACAAATCGCCACTGGGCATTTGAAGTCAGAGGAATACAATATATGGTGGATAGAGATTGTATTGAATTTGCTGACAAATGTTCTTCCTTTCATGTAGAAGTGGATAAGTGTTCAATGCCGAAAGATCCTGGTAACTCATGTTATGAACAAGACAGTTCAACCAAGTGGTATTACAACAAGATGTCCAAGACATGTCTGCCATTCAGCTATGGAGGATGCGGTGGAAACGAAAACAGATTTGATAATGCGTATGACTGTCACGAGGCCTGTGGTGGAGGTACGTTATCCAATCACAACACCATCTGAGCAAAACAACAAAGTCTCCTTAAATAAAAAGAAAATATAAAATTTTAATTAATTTAAGTTTAAAATGTTACAAAACTATTGAAAATTAAAATAAGGCAAAATAATTAACACATTGTATGATATTAAAGTTTTTATTATGGGAATTTAAGGGGGAAGGTAGAAGGGGAGATGGTGGTCATGTGTTGAGGGATCAAGTGTTAAGGAGAGTGGAGAACTGAAAAGGGCCTCTGTCCTAAGGTTCAAGGGAGGGGGTAGTTTTGTAACATTAAAACTCGACCTCCCTCCCTTTTCAGGTAGGATAGCTTTTTCACGGTACACTGGTGGTCACCTCATTTTTACAGAACAAAAGATTCATTTTATTGCAAACTGCAAATAAAATGATTTTTACGTAGCCAAGAGATGACACATCATACAACTGATGTCCTGCATCTGACGTCATAACTGACGTCATAAGTTTATTTTTCCATTGAACGCAAACAAGAATTTCAAATTTACTGATTGAATTTCTTCAAAATGAATAGAAATTCTTGAACCAAAGCTGCTAAAGAGCAGTTAAAAAGAAAGTTAAATACTAAAGGATCAAGCCAGGATGAAGATTCTGGGAAAGTTACTTCAAAAAGAAGTAGGAGATCCGCGAAGCGAGGGATAACTCCCCCAGCTAGATCTAGTTGCGATGAAGAGCCATTGCCAAAACAAAAGGGGCGAGGCAAGCCAAAAATTTCTAAGCAACAAGAGGCAGAAAACCAGTCTCCAGATCAGACTTTATCAGAAAATAACAATGCTCAAGTGGATGAAACTGTCATTGGGACAGCTAAGAGCCTTATTAGTTCGATTCGCAAAAAGCGGACCAGGCATAGCCAATCTCCTTCGAGCAATGTTACAGATGCTATTTTGGACAAAAATGACATTGTATCAAATGATCTTGAGAGTAAACAGATCCCACAAGAAGCAAATGATGCAGATGGGATAGATGTTTCTGTCGAGGGATCTGACATAGATTCCTTTGTGGATGAAAATGAGCAGCTGAGCAAAGGGTCTTTTGATTCTGATGATGATTCCGGGCAAAAGGGTCATCATTCAAGAAGTAGACCAAGGAAAAGATCTGACAAATCAGATAACACTATGTCTAGTGAATTGACTCGTTCCCCATCTGCTAGTTCACAATCTGATGATAGTGAAGTTGCAATCAACACTGGTAAGCAGTGGCACAAGATGTCACAGAGGGAACGATTGAACCAAATGCGTGATGACCCCAACATCAGCAAATTGCTGGAATTTCTGGTGGATGAAAAACTGGATGAAAGACGGGAGAACAGACGGAAAAGTAGGTCCCGGTCACACAGTAGACCACCCAGGGGGAAGTCAACTAAAAGAAGTAAGCCTTTGATTACTACACCTAAGTCACCATCAGATACAACTATCTATGTGCCAGCCTTGGCTTTAAAGAACTGTTCACCAGTAGTTGCTCAACATATGACTAAGCCTGTTAATGATTAAGGAGCTGCTAATGCTTTGGCCTCTATTTTAGGACAAGCCCGGGTGAATGAGGATGGTCATAGGCAGCGATCGAAAAGTCGGAGTCATGATTACACCAGCTCTTCATCAAGTGATGAAGACGATAGGAGGAGACACCGAAGAGGAGGACAAAAACGCCATTGCCATGATGAGACCGATGTCCTTCATCAGACTCAAGAGGCTAAAGAGTTGGCAGACAAGGCTGTGATTGAAGCAGAGCAATTTAAAGCTAGTATTAACCCACCTAAAGGTATGGATTCAGATGAATTGAAAACTGGCTAACTATCTCAAAACTTTAATTAAGGACGAGGATGACGAATTTTTTCACGTATCCTGCCACATAGAAAACACACTGAAAGAAAAGATCGAACGTGGGGAGTTTGTTGATTTAGAGAAATTACTCCCTCGATCACGCTCACAGGTGCTAGGGGGAGGTGAAAAGAGATTGCAAATTATAGAGAAAAATGGAGAAACCTACCTGGGAATGGCAGATTCAAAGGGCAATTCGATCAATTCAGTATGAAAATGGGAACAGGCCTTTAGGGTCTATGCTAGTATCTATTCAAATGCAAACCTGGGTAGGTCTTCTGAGATATGGCAGTATGTCCATGTAATTAATACAGCTGCCATGTCATTTTCCTGGGAAAACGTTTCCTATTATGACATTACGTTCCGACATTTAATGGCCTGGAGACCTGAGAGAAGCTGGGGGAAAACGTATACTCAGCTCTGGAACCTGGCTATGTGTGACCCTTTGGGAAAAAATAATTCCTCAAGTAACATTCCTAGCACTGTGTATGATGCATGAGACAACTGTTGCTGGAGGTGGAACAAAGGAAAATGTAAAAAGTGGAATTGCAAATTCAAGCACAAATGTAGTTACTGTGGGGAAAATCACCCCTACTACAGTTGTCACAAAAGGAAGAATAAATCCTATGGTAGTAAGGGAAGCCAGCAGGGGTCCCCAGGTCAATCAAAAAAGCATCGATCACCTGCTAGGAATGACCACTCCAAACGCTAGGTAAATATAATTTTACTAATTTCTTATTCATTGCAATTTTAGGTGATGATCTGGGCAAGAAGCAGAAAGAAATACTCTATTATGAGAATTTTGATGTGGACAGTATTGTCACGCCGGTTAATTATCAAGTGTTGAATCGCTTGCTGCTAGAGGCCCAGTTTGATGATGAGAAAAGAAACTTCTTGATTCAAGGGTTTGAAGAAGGATTTTCAATTGGCTATGAGGGGAATGAAGATGTCAGATTGACAGCCCCAAACCTGAAGTTAACAGTAGGAGATGAAATTGACTTATGGAACAAAGTAATGAAAGAGGTGAAGCTTAAGAGATTTGCAGGCCCTTTCAACTCTATTCCATTTGATAATTTTATTCAATCTCCCATAGGCTTGGTGGCCAAGGACGGTGGGAAGGACACTAGACTGATCTTCCACCTATCATATCCAAGGTCACAGGAAAAAAGGTCACTGAATGCCAATACCCCTGAGAACCTAACAAAAGTTAAATACCCTGATTTTTCGGAGGCAATTTTGAAGTGTATCGCTGAGTGTGACAACTTGGACAGCTCACTTAAAGGAAAACTATTTTGTTTCCTTGGAAGGAGCGATGTCAGGTCAGCTTTTCGAAATCTCGGGATTCGGAAGGACCATTGGAGATACCTTGTCATGAAGGCGAGGTCACCTATTGATGGGAAGTGGTACTATTTCTTTGACAAGTGCCTACCCTTTGGTGCAGCAATCTCTTGCAAGTTGTTTCAGTCATTTTCTGACTGTTTGGCCTTCCTGGTACGATTCAGGACTCACAAAACCCCCGTCAACTACTTAGATGATTTTTTGTTTTGTGCCCTCCTGAGGCATTTGTGTAATTCTCAGCTTCAAGCTTTTATGGACATTTGTCATCAAATTAATCTTCCCCTCAATCCTGACAAAACGCAGTGGGCAACCACCTCCCTGACATTTTTGGGTTTTTTGATAGACACAGTTAAAAAACTGGTCTTAATACCGAAGGATAAGGTGATTGCAGCTTCGAATATGATTGAACATGTCCTGCAAAAGAAAAGTAAGAAAATCACCCTATTGCAGTTACAAAAAATTTGCGGTTTCCTAAACTTCATAGGTAGAGCGATAATTCCTGGCAGGGCATTTACTAGGCGTCTGTATGCAAACGTGGCAGGGTACAAATATAAATTGAAACCTCACCACCATATAAAGATTTCAAAAGAAATGAGAATGGATCTTGAACTTTGGCTGAAGTTTTTGGATCACCCCTCGGCATTTTTGAGGAGCTTCATTGATTTTACTGGAATCAGTACTGCTTTTGAGATTGAGTTCTATACTGATGCTTCAAAAAATGGTGAACTGGGATTCGGTGGTTATTGTGGTCAGTCTTGGATGGTCTCAGCCTGGGACCCATATTTTATTTCACATTTCAACCCCAGTATAGAATACTTGGAGTTGTATGCTCTTACTGCCGGTATCTTAGCTTGGTTACCGAAATTCCATGACAGACGAATCATTGTGTTCTGTGATAACAATAGTGTGTGTTTCATGATCAACTCCTCCTCCTCTAGTTGTCCACACTACATGATACTAATCAGAATTATAGTGCTTTTCAGCCTGATTCACAATATTCGAATCTATTGCAGGCACGTGAAATCTCATCTCAACGGGATTGCAGATAGCTTGTCATGCCTCCAAATGCCCAGGTTTGAGAGGTTAATGAAGGGAAAAAACATGGATTTCATTAATGAATTAATTCCATGTGAATTGTGGCCATTGCAGAAGGTGTTCACTATTAATTAACTAAAATTTTCTACCCAGGTGGTCAAAAGAAACAATGCGCCCTCTTCACTGCAGCGCAGGCAACCTCAGACAACTCATCAGTTATATCTACAGACAGCATGAGACTAATCCTTGAGCATCTCAAAGGCTTTAAACATAGACAATCTATGAAAAATAACTATCAATGTGTCTGGAGAAAATTTAATCAGTTCATAATTCGCCTAGACATTAAACCTGAATTGTGGGAGGACAGGGCAAGTCTGTTTGGGGCCTTCCTTGTTGAGCAAGGTCTTCAATCATCAACAATTAGATCATATATCTCGGCCATTAAAACAATCTTAATGGATGATGGGTACCAGTGGAATGATAGTAGAATACTACTGAGTACCCTAACCAAGTCTTGCAAGATAATTAATGACAAGGTCAGAATATGGCTCCCTATACATTTTGCCCTGCTTGAACTTCTCTTGTTCGAAATTGAACAAGACTTTCTGCATCAACCCTATTTGGAGGCAATGTACAAGGCTATATTCTGTCTGGCCTATTACGGACTGTTTAGAATAGGTGAATTAACTACAGGTGACCACCCCCTCAAAGCCAAAGATATACATATTGCAGGGAATAAAGATAAAATGCTTTTTATACTATACTCATCAAAGACCCATGGGCCAGAAAGCAGGCCACAGCAAATTAAGATCACCTCTGAACCGGACAATATGAATAAGATCAAAAGGAATTTTTGTCCTTTCCAGGTCTCATGCGAGTTCCTGGCCATAAGAGGCAATTATGATTTTATTGATGACCCATTTTTTGTCTTCAGGAACAATGACCCCGTGAGACCACACCATGTCAGGAAGGTCCTGAGAACTACTCTACGAAATCTCAATTTAAATTCTTCACTCTACGATACCCACTCTTTCCGCATTGGAAGAGTGAGTGATATGGTACTTAAGTTTGGTAAATCACTGAGTGAAGCAAAAATTGCAGGGAGATGGAAATCCAATGTGGTTTATAAATATATCAAACAAATTTAACATTTCTGCCTTATCCAATTGCAGAAGAGGACATCAAGGGGCTGGAAAAAATTTGGATCATCGGTGATGACTTTGCCTTCCACACATATCGAAGATATTTCAAGGAGAAGAAAGACGAGCAAGGAAAACCTGTCATGTTTGCAGTGCAAAATTATGAAGTACGCGGATACTTTAGCAGTGATGAATACTCTAACAATAGGAGTGCCCCTGGTCGAGTTATAAATAACTTGATAAAGGCCCTAAACGACCATTCACCTTTGCCCCACTTAATAGTGGTGGTTATGGACGATGACATTGTCAGATCTATTAAGAAAACTTCAGATGGTGGAACAGCTATTCAGATTGGCATAATACTTGGCTGGCTAATCAGGCAAGTCGAAAAGGCAATTGAGTCTTATAAAGACTTTCTTCTAGCGAAAGCAAAAAAGCCTGGCTGGCCTCACGTATTATGGATAGAACCTCCGACCCATAAATACTTCGGTTTTAGCAATAACTCGATTCGTGAGAGAGCATGTACTTGCCTGCGTGCAATTATCCAGACCATTGCCAACATGAAATCTTTGAAAATGTTAAAGGTCTGGGACCACGATGATTCCTCTAGCTTCTAGGCTGAGTCAAATCTATACACGTCTGATGGTTTAACAAAATATTGGTTATCAGCGGATTCCACAATCAGGTTTTGGTTTGCAGCAATTGGCAGCAAGCAGAACTCTAGAAGAAATGCTATGAAATGGGTTAACATTTCTCGTAGAAAGCCAAACTGGAAATCCAGTAAAGTGCATTAACTATAAAATCCAGAAAACTTCTTGCTGTGCCCCTTTCACCCAATTCACGTTTATTTATTTTGCTTGGGATATACAGCTAATTGTAATGTTCTATTTGTAACGTTATGTACACTATTTATGCAATTTAATTTCGCAGCATCGTATGTACCAAATGATGCGAGAGGTTTTATAACCTTATCTAGTACAATTTCATGTACAATTATCTGTATCCGTGGTAGTTGGATGTGCAGAAATAAATTAAAATGTTGATGTCCACTGACATCCTATGGCTGACCTTTTAATCTCTCCTTGAGGTCAAGGAGTGTTCTGCAATAATTTTATCAATTTGTTGTTAATTTGTTAATTTTGGAAAAATAAACCTCTATTCTAATTCATAATTTTGTGTCTCTTGTGTCTTGTAAAGATTCATTTTATTGCAAACTGCAAATAAAATGATTTTTACGTAGCCAAGAGATGACACGTCATACAACTGACGTCCTGCATCTGATGTCATAACTGACGTCATAAGTTTATTTTTCCATTCCCACCCTTACCCACCCCTTTTCTGGCATTCTCTCTATTTGCTGCAGGAATGCTTGTTTGCGTAGGGCAGTTGGGTGTGCAGAAATAAATTAAAATGTTGATGTCCGCTGACATCCTATGGTTGACCTGTTAATCTCTCCTTGAGGTCAAGGAGTGTTCTGCAATAAT
>JBCAUG010703752.1:0-13488 GCA_038406175.1 Haplosyllis leylae
GGCATCTTAATAAATAAAGAGTTGAAGTACAGACCGAGACCTGACTTATTCCTCACCCCTACCACCTGCTTTGAAAATCATAGCATAGAACTACAAACAACAGGAATTACTCATGGTAAAACAATTATTTCCACCATTTACCGCCCACAAACACCGATCAGAAACAGTTTATGGCACAATTCGAAGTGCTTGATAAATTAGTAAATAAGGAAAAAAATTCTCAATGGATAATTGGCCTAGACCACAACATGGATTTCCTTAAACTCAATGGCAACAAAAACACAGAAAAATTCCTTGACCAGCTGTTAGAAAAGGAAAGATATCCATGTATCACCTGACCCACTAGAATTACAAAGAGCACAGCAACATTAATTGATAACATTATAATTATACTCCAAACAAAAAAGTGCAATTATAGTTAACGATCTCAGTGATCACCTGCCTTGTATTTCTGTTATAGCTGATATGAAGTCATTAATGGGTAAAACATTAACAATCACCAAAAGGGACATGAAAGGGCAAAACATAAATAAACTTAAAAGAGCTCTCAGTAGTGAAGACTGGTCCTTTCTTGCAAAGGAAAAATCGGCCAGTGAGCAGTTTGAGGAATTTCAAGCTATTATCATGGCTCATTTAAACAAATACTGTCCCAAGAAAACAAAAACTCTTTCGCCTAAGAAAATCATCAAAGAACCATGGCTATTCAAGGGACTGATAAACAGTATCCAAAAGCAAAAGAAACTTTATCTGGCATTCTTAAAAACTAAAAGTGACATGGCTGAACAGAAATACAAAGCATATAGGAACCTGCTTCAAAGAATATTGAGAAAAGAAAAACAAAATTACTATATCAACCAATGTATAACCTTCAAAAATAATACCAGGAAGTTGTGGAATATAGTTAATTGCATCATTAAGAAAGCAAATGACAAAAGCACAACCCTAGAAAGTTTGAAAGTAGAAAATATAGAAGTTTATGATGCAAAAGGAATCTGTAACGGACTTGGTGAATACTTCTCTGGTATTGGTTCTAAATTAGCCAAAGAAATTCCCTCCGGCAACAAATCAATTAAAGATTACTTAGAAAAGATAAGCAGAAATCCAAGAAGCATTTTCCTAGAACCATGTACTCAAACAGAAATAAAAACCATACTGAATAAAATGAAAAATAAGACAAGTAGCGGCTATGATGACATATCGAATGCATTGCTTAAAGATTGTTCAGATCTATTGCTATTACCTTTATCAATAATTTTTAACACATCATTAAAGAATGGAGAATTCCCTACGACTATGAAGCATGCAGAAGTGGTGCCCCTCTTCAAATGAGGACTTAGAAATCTAGCCACAAATTACAGACCAATTTCATTACTGATAACAGTATCTAAAGTGCTTGAAAAAATTATGTACAAAAGAGTCTATGGTTTCCTAAATCAGGATCAATTTTTTGTTAGCCAATATGGTTTCCGAAGAAATCACAGCTGTAATGACGCTATAACTGAATTAATAGGAAACATATTTAAAGAACAAGAAAAAAAGAAATCTACTGCAGCCGTGTTTATTGATTTGTCTAAGGCATTCGATACGTTGGAGCACTCAATCTTGTTCAAAAAACTAGAAAAATATGGCATACGCGGCACAGCATTGAACTGGTTCAAAAGTTACTTAGATGGACGCACTCTCTCTATAAAATGTAGAACGGCTGACACTGGTAAAATTACAAGATCCGACAAATTTAGAGTCGAATATGGGAGTCCCCAAGGCTCCTGCCTAGGACCATTGATATTTTTAATCTTCTGTAATGACTTACACAAGGTACTGGAGTGGTGTAACTGCATATTGTTTGCTGACGATACTGACGATACCACTATCTATTACAGTCATAAAGATAAAAATTTCCTGAAATGGTGCATTACAGAAGATCTCAAATTGTTATTAGACTGGTTCAAGGCTAATAAGCTGACTATAAACTTAAATAAAACCGTATGCATATTTTTCAGTCAATCAAAAATAAACAAACTTGAAATAGAGATTGAAGGAACTGTAATCCCCCAGGTAGAAAAAACGAAATTTTTAGGAGTATGGATTGATGAGCGCCTTAATTGGCATACACATTATCGGCAACTAGTAATGAAAATTAAACAAAACATGAGCCTCTTAAGGGCCAGTTCATCATTCCTGAATCGCTCTACTTTAAAAATATTGTACTATGCACAAATCTATAGTCACATCAGCTACTGTGTAGGCGTATGGGGTAACCATATAACCGACAGTCAAGTGACTAAACTTCAAAGATTACAAAATAAATGTCTTCATTATATCTTAAAACAAAGAGACATTAGTTTAAATGATTATAGAAAATTACAGATCCTTCGTATCTCAGATATAATAAAATTGGAAAATCTAAAATTTGCCTACAAATTCAATAACAACCTCCTCCCCACGAAAATAATGGAAGCTGTCAAATTTGATCAATTTAACGAAAGATCATGTCTACAATAAAAGAAGGAGAAACACCCTAAACATGCCAAAAACTATAACCAAAAATTACCCAAATAGCATACTATGTAGAAGCATGAAGGACTTCGCTGCATTAAAGGGCGAAACATCCACAGCATCACCAACACTTCAGTCTTTTGCCAAGCAATGTAAGAATCAAATCATTAAAGGGTATAACATCTAGCTTGAATTGTAGACATAGTAAATCGTGAAAGAGCGAAACAACAAATATGAAAGTGCATAGCATGTATGAAAGGGTATAACATTGGTATGAAAGGGTAGAACCGATTATGATACTTCACACTGCTTGATCTAATTATCGTATAAATCTATCTCTTGTGATGGTAAACTGATTGTTTGCCCTACTTATGTTCCCGCCAAAACTGGAAAAACTACGAACCTGAAGCAGGTGCAAAAATGGTGACCGAGGAAAAGATTAGAACTGATTTATTATCGATTGTGTCTAAGTACTCATACCGTCGATACATTCAAGCCCTATCAAGTGATGAATTCATTACTGAGGACATGTTTGGCAATCATTTGATGAGTGAGACTCACTGGATTGATAAGAGAAACTGCTACAGAAGCGATGGAAGCAGAAATAGCGATGCAGTGCTTGAGCTCTTCGGTTCCTTTTCTGGAGAATCCGCTGATACCATTAGGGCTGACATGGTACGTAGAATCAAAATTGAGAGTTTTCTCTACTGCTCAGTGGGACATATAGCGTTTCACATGAAGGGCATCAAGTTTTACAAGTGGTGTGATGAGATGGAGGATAAGTATCAGTTTCCTGATGAGATCATGATATATGCATTAAGCAGGACTTTTAACAGGCACACATTAATTGTATGCAGAGACAGATACTGGTCTACTTTGGAATTAGTAGAACCCCTAAGTGAGGCGGAGTTGTTTAGTGCATGCCATGTACATTTAGTATTTCTTGGATGTGGGATGTTCGCTGAATTAAAAAAGAAACCTTTCAGCACGTCGACTGTCAACCCCATCATGGAGTAGGATCTAACACTGGCTCTGAGCAAGATCAAAGGACATGGTCGACCGATGAAAGCCCAATTAAATCTAAGTCTGCCAAAAAGTGGTGAAACAAAAAACAATGACATCGAAATGGAAGACACATCACCTTATGTCGAGCAGGACTCCAGTTCTTCTGCTGCCGAAAGTGATGAAGAATCCTACCACGACACCCAGCCTGATGTTTACCTGGAAAGCATAAATGATGATATTGAGTGTACAGAAGTTACAGTAGGATTAGAACCAGTGTATGATAACGATGGTGAAGTTGAGCGTATAGAAAAAACATTTGTTGCAGAGGACGATAATGAAGAATCAAAAGATGAAGCACTTAGTGACAGTGACACAGAAGTAGTTGATATAAAAGAGGCGGATCATAATTACTGTACCCCAGAAACCCCGGATACCACTAAATCTTCCACAGCCAAGCCCCTAATCACTATACCGTCTGCGTACTGGCTCCACCCATTAACAGTTAAGGAGAGTGACATTAAAGGGCAAAACACCACTGAAAACGACATCACGGACAAAGATAACTCTGAGAACGAAACAGAAGAAAGTAAACATAGCATTATGTCAAATGGATCTGACAAAGTCAATACCATGTTCTGTGAGGAGGCTAGAAAGAATAAGTGTATTGTACCTCTACAGAGGCTGCAACCAGACGTTATCAAAACTTTTCAACCTAGCAAGAAGAGTCCCGAAATAGATCCGTATTCAAGCCTGGAAGAGGTTTTTAGTGACAGTGACAAGGAGTCTAACGAAACCCCTCTAAATGAGAAGGTACAACAGGACTCAAACCCAGAAACTGGAATAATAAGAAGTAAAACATCATACTTTATGAGAGTTCGTAAAAGTACAAGATTATCTACAAAGCCGTTAAGGAGTACAAGATCCGAAATCAACTATGCTGATTTATTCAGATCTGATCCTGATCTAGAATTAGATACACCGACATGACCAAATACTAAACCCAAGGTCTTACCTGAGCCTTCAAAAAGTAGGATCGAATCCCAGGAAAAGATAAAATGCAGTGGAAAAATTAAGATTGAACCTGCAAAGCCATCAACATCTGGCATTAAACATTTCTTTTGGAAAGACCCAATTAGGTCAAAACCCCCACACAGGAAAAGAAACATAGCGTTAATGGAACAAACTAACATTAAAGGGCAAAACACAGTACCAGTACCTACCTCCACTGATCAGTCGGACGGTGATAACACTGATGTGAAACCAGTTGTAACTGAGAAGAAAAAACGCTATCAATTCAAAACCAGAACACATGGGATAATAAAAAGAAAGCAGATAAGATCTTTTAGATGCCCCAGATGCAATACCAGGAAGGAAAGTGCAAGTAAATTGAACGAACACTTCAAGCGTAACCATCCTCCCATGCAATGCAGCAAATGTCGTATGAGTTTTACTACACCCTCTGGTTACAGTAGGCATCAATATGCCCACCAGGCACCCCGCCATCCCTGCACGGACTGTGATAAGGCATTTCATTTTGAATCTGAATTAAGTGCACACCAGCGAACACATCTAAAACTGAAGCATTACTGTAACAGAGGTAACTGCAAAAAAGGTTACCGAAACATGTCAGACTTGCTAAAACACATAAGAACGCATACCGGTGAGGATATCAAGTGTGACAAGTGCGAGTACAGTACGAAAAACATTCGTCTCTACAGGAATCACATAAAAGTGCACAGTGACGAACTTCCATTTAAATGTGACGTCTGTTCTACATCGTTTAAACATTGTACACAACTTGCCAGACACGTCAACAACCCAAAGAAGTATCATCCTGTACCAAAATCGAACTCTCCGGAATATTAAAAACTCTTTAAAGGGTACAACAATTTGCAAACATGGTTACCTTGATGTCATTACATGGCAGAATGCCGATTATAGCAGTAAAATCTCTACGCATTCATTAAAGGGTATAACGATTCGTGAACTTAAAGTTTAAAGTTTATTATGTTCATTAAAGGGTATAACATAGATACAAGTTACAAATTAAAATGCTGTTCATAATATTTAAGAAGTTTTCTACACTATTACTGTTTAGACAATTAGTATTTATTATTGTTTGTCTGCCATGATTAACTTATGACTTCAGCCTTTATTGACAGTGCAGTATGCACCATACGTATAGCTACATACATGTTATCTCAGATTTAAGAACGGTGAAGACAACGAGTATTAACATTCGTTAGAGTGTGAGGTCCTTGTAAATCTTAATACCGACTCATGGACAATGCGAGAAGAACTTCAGTAACAGTGAATTATTAAGTCGGTCATCATTAACATCAGGAAAAAATATCAAGTTAAATGAATACCTATGATAGACGCTACATCAGAAAGAACTCATGCAATTACGCAAGGATATCAATTACTGTGTTAAAAACACGGCGATCTGAATAATAAAGTTTAAGCGAATTGGTACATTGCAAGCTCATTAAAGGGCATAACGACACTAATTTTCACAGCTTGTATATATAAATACTTCATTTGCTTTGCTTTTGCTTTTGCTTGTTTTGTTAATTTAAGGGGCAATCACCGACTTCGGTACAGTCCATCTGAGACTTGCATTGTTCCATCTCTCTTACGCTTTAATTCAGTGGATGTGTGATAACAGGAATCTTGTAATGTTGTAAAAGATAGAGAGAAAATAAATATTATTATTATTATTATTAAACAATGGATCACCTGTTTTGGCAGTGTAGCATAATTGCCGATTTTTGGGCAGAAATAGCGAGAGTATTTCAACTAGAAAACTTACAATTCCACCATATGGTATTGAATCGAATAGACCCGTCGGCTAGCAATGTAAAGAACTTTATAATATTGACAGCAAAATACTACATTTATTCAACAAGGTGTACTGGTAAGAAAATTATGCTTGTAGTGTTCCAGGAAAATTTGCGTATGTACAAAGAAATAGAATATGATACAGCATGTAGGAAGAATAAGACAGCCACATTTCATAAAAAATGGGAACTCATAGAAATATAAGATAATAATAGAAAGTACGAAAAAATAGCAGAGAATTGCTTAAGAGATTGAAAAATGAAATGTACGTACAATGCAGAATAAAAGCAGTTATTGCAAATACAAAAAAAAGTAGTTCCATTTAGAGTTAGTCAGCTGAAGTACCTTCCTTGGAGAGGGAGTGTGCTTAATGCCAGTTTGGACTCAAGGCAGCCCCCTGATGTCATATGGGAAATAGTTTGTATGGTTCACTTAATATGCCTGAGGTTAGACTGATCCTATAAAAGAGGTGTGTATGCCTCTGAAAATAGGACCACTAGAGTAACTACCAGACTTTTAAGTACCATAAGTATCCAGCAGGACTTGGCTACTCTTTATGTTTGCATTTCAGGGGTTTTCTTTATCTTTTTGATTGTTCTCCAGTTTTTTGTATTTATGACTGTTCTGGCAATGCTTTGAATAATGCAGGTGCAGGTAATGGACTTGGCTATGGCTCACCATTCCATTGCAGTGTGACACCCCTATAGGGCTGTTGCTGAGATAAACTGTGTCTTTGGGGTGCTCTCTCTCTTTGCAGTCTTGAGACCTTATTCACTAAAGACTGTACATAAGCTACTTTTTTGTTTCTTTGCTAGCTTAAGTACTCTATTGGGAGTGCTGTCTTCAGCCTTCAGTTATACAGTAGGCTGAGCTTACAGCCCCTGTACAAGTCTGGAAGCTTCAAGTTTATTACAAATTGGGTCCAGTGTATGAAAAGGTAATCCCTTGAACAACTGCTATCATACCTGGGATAGAAAACACGATCACTTTCGCAGCCCTCTGTGGGACCTATTGTAATTATGATTTAGACAAAACCCTGGTCAGAACTTTCTGATTGGATGTTATCCAGAATTTTTTGAATTTGTTTTCATATGAAACTTGACATATAGCCATGTCACTCAGATCATATCACCAATATATATGAATTTATTTTTGTGCAAGAAATAATTAAATAAGTGCACTGATAAAGGTTGCAGGACCAAAATTCTGAAATTCTCAAAAATTTACACTATGAGATCAGAGTAAGAGTTCACTGATTTTGTCATTACAGTCAGATATTATTGAGGTTGCTACAGGGTGTTTTACAAATGAATTCAGTTTGGGACATACTAAATTATTTTCGGTGCGTATCCTATCAACTGTATGTTACAGAAGTCAGGGCAAAGACACGGGGAATGCACACAGTCAGAAAAGGCGCTCGGATGCCAGCAGTGTTTCGTTCTATTTTTTTAGCACACATTGACCTTTCGAAAGTTTCTCGCCACATGTTTGTCCAGCCAAATAAGTGATGAAAAATACAGACAAGGCCACACTTTCTGTTTAAAAAATAGAACAAGAATTTTCTCCTAAACATATTTCCCATAACGGGAAGCAACAGTTGCGCATGATAGATTTTAACGAATTTCAAAGTATTTATGGACAAGTTTGGCAGGGTGAAACCTCTTTCAAATCTCTAGCAATCATTTAGAAGAATTCCTTCGCCGCTGTAATGCTGGTGTACGTTCCTTCATATCATTAGACATGATAAACCCCCTTTTAAAAAAAATCACTTTCCTTATGCAGACATGTCAGAGTTTTACAAAATATTTTGCTCGCAATTATATAACATAATTGGCAAAAAGGGTCCTTTCGAAGAAAACAGTCAAATTCAAGTATAAATTTACTGGGAAACGTGTTAACTTGATGTACATACAGTTTTTGGGTGTATAAATATAGTGCCGTCAGTGGTGCGTATCAGATAAGCAGCAGATATCAAGCGAAGATGAAGACTTTGCATGCTGTATGTTTCCTGGGACTTTTTGGTGAGTTATGGCTTTCTTTTTTATATTTATGGCAATAAACAAATCGTTTCACTCTTGTCCCCCAACTTACATACCAGTAGAACTATCCATATTTATTTGCTGAGGTCATATTGAAGTTCTTTCACATTCAGCGGTAAATTATATTTCGAAGCCGTTTACATTTTCTTTTATTGACCAATTAACATTTTCCAGCAAAAAGTATTTTAAATTGGAAACTTTATTCAATATTTCTGTCTGGCTCAAGGCATTCGTTCTTCAGTTAGTAAATCCAAGAGAATCATGGATGAGGGTGAAACTTTCTTCTGTGTCCTTTACTATTTTTGAAGATCTGTTTCACTGACGTTGTAATCAAATAATCCAAATTCTAACAATCTAGAATTATTCCAAGAAAAAAATTTAGAAGCCTAAACCATCAAAAGAGGTCTATGAGGGTCTGAGTTTGAAAAGAAGGAATCAGTCGTGATTTTGGAGATGAATGGATGGCTCAGTGTTTTTTGCCTAATATCGTAGTCAACCAGTTAACTGAACCCAGTTAAATCAATTTTTTTAAACTTAAGGATCAAGATCTAATAACGAATAGCAACGTGAAAAATGCTATTTTGTTCATTGATTCTGAAAAAGAGTTCATGAACTAAACTATATGGCACATCTTCTTTCAAGTTTAAATCTTGAATGTGTGAATTACCGACAGCAATCTTTAAAGAATCCTATATTTCGTCACATTTAAGTCATATTGATAAAATAGACTTTCAATTTAGACAGTGGGGAATTTCATTCACATATATAACATAATTAAAAACGAATTTAGGCAATTAACATAAATCCACCAAGTTTTAAAGAAAATTGCCTCAAGTGAATAGTTTGCAATTGTCTTGTGTCTGGTAAAATGTTAAAAACAGTAATTTTGTATATGTAATAAATTGACATGTTCTAAATCAGTTAATTGACCGTACCGGTATAATTATAATCAGTAAGTTTGACCAAATTAAAGCTCACTACATATCTCATGATCTTGCCATAATGTCTACTCGATTACTGGGGGAATAACGACATAATACATATTTGTAAATTTGTGTATGTTTCGTCAAGTAGATCGTTTACTTTTTAGGGTTTTCGCAAGCAGATCAAACAAGAATGCCTTTCAGTCGAAGGCGTATTGTCCGCATAACACATGGACAATGGACAGAAAATTAGTTTCCTTTCATTTGACCTTCATATTCTGTACTTTTAACCATGACCTTTAAATGACATTGAGTTTTAAGTAAGTTTCAATGAAATACAAAGCATACAGAAGAGAAGGTTAGGTAAAATATGTCATTTTAAAATTTGACCTCAAGTCAAGTTTGACCTTGAGTCAAGCTTGACCTAAATATGGTCAAGATGTATCTGTATACTGAAAATGAAATTACTGGCTACATCAGTTTAAAAGTTATAGCCCAAACAGACAGACCGACAGACAGACAGACCCGACTGAAATTGCTACCTATCCGCAAACGCGGATGGTAAATATGCCCTATTTCGCAGAAAAAGCTTGCCAGCTCAGGTTTGGTGCGATGAGGCAATTCCAAAAACCCTTCAAAAGTGAAGTTCAAATGTTGAACACGTTTCTTTCTTACACAAAACCGATGATGTACATCACAATTGATCTGCTTGAAAGACTGTGTGCGCACTTTGTCGTTCAAGTTCAAAACATGCCATTGTGAGAATGGTCCTTGACGTTGAAACCGTTGTTAAATTTAAGAAAAAAGCTTTACATAAACCAAATGTGTCGAAATCTTATTGCTGAAATCCCTGTCAGAAAGGAATACATTTTACCTTTCACATGATATCACCTCTTTCACAGTTGTACTGTTTTTCAGCAAATGTTGAAATATTTTCTCAGATTTAGTTGTATGTAGTCAAGACGATGATCTCCTTGGGGAAATTCTTGATGAAGTGGCGAAAAAGAAAAAATCTGCCTTATCTGATAAATCAGAAAATAAAAAGGAATTAGACGGTAAGATAATATTCATCTTCTTATCTATCCAAAAATGTCCGATGCTACGCATCGTGATCCTTCGTACAGTGCATTAAAGTCATTTTTATTGCTTTCGTATTAACTTCAATATGTTATGGATTTTTAAATTTTCATTGGCATGCATCATTTTTGTTGTAATGTTTGTACACATTACGGTTTTTCCTAAATGAATTTCACCGAAATCGCTGAATCCAGAAATGGTATTGTTACCAGAGGTATTAGCCAGCTAGCAACATCTAAATTACCATTCTTGGTAATAGAATGTACATTTCCATTACCACCCCTGGTTAGATATCCTTTGTAATGCACTACTGTGAATAGACAGACAGTAATGGAATTATCTATTTTGCTACTACAACCAGGAATGTATCTGTTGTAAGATATGGAGTGTCTCTGGTAACCCATACTACTTTTGGATTTTGTCTTAATTCACTGAATTCAGTCATTCAGAAAAAAACTCAATTGTAACTGTGATTCAATAGTAGCGTACTGGAAATTCTTGGTACCCGAAAGTCATTGCAGAAATGAAAATTAAAGTGAAATCATTGTCATCTGTTCACAGACCGCGATATATGGGATTTCCTTGAAGATCTATTTGGAAATTCACCATCACCGACTCATGCACCGCAAGTGTGGGACCCTTGGCAGGACTTGGACTCATGGACCGATTGGGATCCTTGGTCTAACTGGGATCCATGGGCCGAAACTCCGGCCCCTCCACCCGTTCCTCCCCCTGCACCTACTCGCGCTCCGTCCCCAGCTCCAGCTCCAGCTCCCGCCAAATGTGGTACTATTTCAACCAGGGATGATGGACGTACCCACGAATGTAAGCAGATCTGAATGTGGCTGTTACTTTCTAGACTCAACTACGCACATAAATAACATAATTGAAAAAATATTTCATCCATTTTAATTCAATTTATTTTGATTTTAATTTGGCATTACATTCAAAATTGAAACGTATTTTTCAAATGTATTTTATTCCTAAATTTGTCACATGGATCACATTCTGCCAGATTAATTCCTTTTAATTTTATTGCTGCCATTTAAAACATTAAGAAATATCTGTACACATTTACTATGATAAATTTCAGGAAAATATCTCTGAAACTTCAAAATCATGATTATATACCTATTGGGCACCTTGATAAAGAACTTGCACAAGTGCCAAAACAATTTTGTTCATGTCATCCACAATGTGGATTCTCCACCACAGCCTGCGAATAAGGAAATATGAACACAAATCAAATGAAATTGTAAGGAAAATAATTTGAACACTTTAGCGTTACGTTGTTAAAACAATTATGATCAACAGATTCCAGCAATGCAGTTCCCATCGCACCAGACTGTGGTAGTAACAAATATGGATCAAAGAGAGGGGAAAAAGAAAGCAACGTTATTGAACTGTTGAGAAGAATTCTTAAAGAAAAGGTAAATTCTGAAGGGGTAATGCGCATACTTTCAAAACCACAGGTCGGATTCAATTTTATTTCTGATTAATTGCCAAGGACTTTATTGAGCTCTGTCTACTAGTCATCGACATGAACAATCTAGTTTTTCACGATACGCGTTTCTGTCAGTTATCTGACAGATATTTACACAGGGAAGAGCAAAATAAATTTTGTCAAAAATCACAAATTGAACCCACAACCACTACATCATCACTCTAATGCTCTACCAACTGAGCTAAGTCACTATTTTGTTTTCTGTAAGGCCTTTGTAAAGTCATGTTCTATTGATTACAGAAATAATCAAAGTCCAAAATGTGAAGAAATCTACTGGCCAACACATACCAGTGTAAAGTCATGCTCTATTGATTACAGAAATAATCAAAGTCCAAAATGTGAAGAAATCTACTGGCCAACACATACCAGGCCAACACAGTCAGTAGAGCATTAGAGTGATGGTCCAGTGGTCCTGGGTTCAATAAGACGATTTTTTTTGTTCTTCCCTGTATGGAGATCTGTCAAATAATCTGACAGAAACGTGTATCGTAAAAAACTCAAATGTGTCCTTTTTCATAGTAAATAGAAAGCGAATTGGTTTCTGGTGTAAGAGCCCATTTACATCCAGCGACAGCGATGCGTTTGCGACATCGCTCCAAGTGGGTTGCAAAGCCATTCCAAGCAACAGATAAATTTGACGCTAGCATTGATGCTGACGCTTGGTGTAACAGTACAGGACAGAATTCATACATTTGATTTGGGAGCGATCTCGCAGCGGCATCGTAAACGCTGGATGTAAACGGGCCCTAAGTAATGTATTATAAGTTCAAACATTCTGCAGTGTACGGCACATGCCTTAGCACACTCACTTACCAGCTACTATAGATCTAAGCTCCACTTTGAAACCCCATATTGCACTGGCATAGCCAATAGAGTTTTTTACAAAGACGAGAATACAAATACTAAAATACACAAATACCCTCCAATACAAGAATTGCAACATTGCCCATTTTGTTTTAGCTCTGCCAATAAAAATCAACCTGTCCAATAACGCGTGTAATCCTCATGTACTCCTTGATTTTTTTTAAAAAAAAATTGGGGGACATAAGTTCCTTTCGTGGGGCCACTGATATCCCTGTTTTGGACTTCTGGTGACGTCTGCCCTGGGTTTTTTTTATGTCTGCCCTGGGTTTCAAAACCAGGGTGGATTTCTCACTTGCATGCTTTCTTGCCTTGATTCTTGACTCCTTGATTTCTTATTTCCCATTTATCAACATAAGTTGGTTCAAATAAAGAAGAAAACTTCAAACATGAATGAGCTTTCTCTCCTCGTTTGGTCTGTATTCAGTGAAATATTCCAGAAGCTGTTTTTTTTTGCTTGTTGTCACTGCTCGTATGAATGCATTGGCCTTCCAGGACCAGCACACCCTCCCCAAGTGAAATATTCTCTAAAAGCTCATATATGAACAACAGCTTTTAGACAGAATATTTCACAGTTTGAGGGTGAGCTGGTGCTGGAAGGCCAATACATAACAAGCAAATAGAACAGCTTCTGGACAGAATTTTTCACTGAATACAGACCAAAATGAGGAGAGAGAGAGAGAGAGAGAGAGAGAGAGAGAGAGAGAGAGAGAGAGAGAGAGAGAGAGAGAGAGAGAGAGAG
>JBCAUG010703863.1:0-13488 GCA_038406175.1 Haplosyllis leylae
AAAGTCAGGGAAAACTGTGATTCATAAATTAAAATTTAATCAGTCAAAAATTAAAATATTACTGAATTTTTCCCACTGAAACTATCCCCAAATTCCCTTTTTTGGGTAGTGTATAAGCCACTCATGTCAGGGATAGTCCAAAAGTGTGTTAAGTGTTGAATTATTTGAGTTTCGTGAGAGTATTTTTGGACTCAGTAAAGTAAATATTCTTATTTCTGGGTATTGTAAAATGGTATTTTAGTGCTAACCTGTAATGCAATTACCCAAAAGATATATATTGAATAGAAGCCATAAAAATATTTAATAAAAGTCAGGGAAAATGAAAAAAATACTGGAAAAGTCAGGGGAAAGTCAGGGAATTTCATCAGAGGGAAAAAGTGGGAACCCTGAAGGCCTTTCTTTGTCCTGGTATTCCAGGTTCTCCATCTGGAAAAAAAATAGTTCCAATGCACTTGGATCTAAGTGCTAATTAAAGGCATGCCTTATCAGTGCAATTGATCGCAAACTTTAATGAAAGGGGAATTTGGCGGAAAGTGTACTCTGGGGTTCCAAAAATGTCAATAAATTATATCAGCAGGGCATTCCTGTGTTCATGGGTGGCAGTCTGGATGATGGCGCATGTAATCTTTTGGGGGAGAATCTTTGTGTGACAAAGTGGAAAAAGAATGGCCCAGTACGCCAATACTCGCATCTCCCCAAGTAAAATAGATCTTTATTGGTATCTAAGGCTGATGTAGCAAATTCTTGAATATTTCCACCGAAATTCAAACCCTCGTATTTCACCCAGTTAATTTTCCGTACGAAATAGATGGTTTTTGGTCTTGCCAGTGCCAAGCACTGCAGTCGGGTAGCCAGACAGAATGTGTTGATCTGTTTTTGATGTTCACTCTGTTTACATCTCTTTGTGTGCAAAATAAAATTTCTTTTGTAATCCGTAATCTTTTAACGTTTCTTTATTGTTTCTCTTTGTAGGACTGCCTTCGTGCATGCCAAGAACAGATCGAAGAAGCTTTGGCAACAAATTTACCTCCAGCAAACCCGTCTGCCGTCAGTCAGCCACCAACCGCCGTGACGCCCCCTTCCAAGTGCGAGACGGGTCACCCCACGACCCCAACTGATGTCCGCGACATCGTCTACTAACAGTCGCTTTCATCCTGTGGTTCCCGATGACCTGGATATCGGGGAGGAAAGATCGTCTCCGGGCGGCGACTGGTGAAAGAAGCGTTTTCCGTCAGCTGGACGAGTCAAAACTGCCGTTTATGGAGGGCAGACAGACGCAGCGAAAACGTACCCAAGAACCAGCTTCCAAGCTGCCCAGCCCTAGAGGTTCATGGCTGACCAGAGTCTGCGGCCGAGTCCGGGTGGGGCTGTGCGCAATGGCCGCGACTCCGACAAAAGACAGTTTGCAAAAAAAAAAAAAATGAGGAAAAAACTGTGATAAAAAGACTTTTTTACTATTTTTTTTTTTTACAAATATTGCTAATAGCTTTTAAAATCTTTTACTACAATGCCACCTAGTGGTGATTTTTAAAACTGATGCGCGTCAGCAGGGTGTGTTTTAACAATCCTCTTGATCATATATGTAGCATGCATTGCCCTTCCTAACCGTTATGTTTCATCAAACTTTGTGTCACTTGGTCACTTGTCTTTTTCTCGATTCCAAATTGTTTGATCTATGGCTGTTCCTAGTTAAGGGAGATATATTTATTTTTGTATGTCGCAGCCTAGATTATCAAGTGATTTTTTTCCTGTTATGGGATTCTGGGGGAAAGGCTAGAGAACCGAAACGTAAGCTTGGGGGAGATGTTGCCATGTCGAGACTTTGGTAGCCAATTTCCAACGATAGGATGTCGAGAGAACAAAAATTCCCACATTGCTTGAAGCAGTCGAGTGCATTATATCTGTGATAAAAACCAATCGATCCAGGGTCTGATTCAAACTTCTTCGTTGACAAGGTTACATGACTCCATGGCAATGAATCCCACCACACAACGAGCTTGTTAATGTGGCGCAAAGTTTACCATTCACTGCCACTTGAAATATTTGTACTAAAATTTTCGCTGTGTGTCCGATATAGCTAGCATAGCATTGTAGCATTGATGTCTCATTAAAATGAAGATAATAATTAAAAGTAAATCTTTTGGTGCTGTTTTCTATTTTTATATTCGTTATTAGCGGACCGTTGACCAGAAGTAAGCGTTTGGGATTTTAACGAAAAAAAACCAACAAAACATCTTAAAAATGTGATTCTAGTGCCTTCATTCATATGACATATTTATTTTTGTATGACGATGCATAAGTACCTTAACGCTCAGGATTAAGTGATATTATTTGTAAGTGATGTTGGTGAATGTTATGTGTTACAAAACTATATAGAGTGTACACACATTGACATACCAGCAACATGAATATTTGGTTTTAACCTCCTACCGGTATTGACCGGTGACAATTGCACTATAAATTCTCAAAAGAAAATTTATGAAAATTTAAAATGCAAACGACGATGGTTACAAGCCTCAGTAAAGAATGAACGCACATACCTCAAGTATTGAAGAAGTCCTGTTTCAAACAAGTTGTAAAATGCGTGGTGGAGACAGCGAAAAGATCCTAGTAAGCATTGTAAAGTTAGTAATGTGATAGTTATTAATGATAATTTATACTTTTCATCCTTATATAATATTATCATCATCCTAGTGTATGTATATTTATTTCCCATACTGTATGATGGGGTAAGAATGGACGAGTGACAAACATCGAAGGAGGAACAAGAACGTCAAACGAACGCATGAATGAAGTGTCAATGTTAGAAAATTATTTTTTCAATGGATTGAGTTACCTCAAGAAAGTTGAAAAGCTAATGTCTGTTGCATGAGAATTTTCAATCGTGATTATTTATTTGTGCAAACAATTTGTACGCAATCTTCTTTAACAACTATTTATGTTTACAATTATGTTGATCATAGTAGTATCAAAATTGTCAAGGGACATGAATTACATCTCATAAATTAATACTGAAAAAGTCTGATATTCATTATTTCAGTCGATTGCTTCATACTCGTTTTGGCATGTTCCTTACAATTATTGTTAGTGTTGAATAGAATCTTACGAAAATTGATTTGTGATGTCTTGTAAATATGTTTATTGTATGTTAGTGTATGACATCTTTGTGAGTAGAAACAGACGTGAATCAATAAAATGTGAAAAGAAAAAAATGCAATCTTTATTTCATTGAACATAGTACATCAAAGCGTTCAAAAATATTCACCGAAATCCCAGGCCATCTCGTGTGTGATAATTGACCGAAACAAATTCCGATTCTAGTTTTTCACGATAAAGAAATCTCAGATGTGAAAAATAAAATAAATTTTTTTGGAAATATCAAAATTTAAATTAAGGTAACTGACGGCAAGAATGTGTGCACTTCAAAAAGTGTGACAATTACAAAAACAGAGTTTTCCTATATTTCGTAATTTTCTGCCAAATCGTGGCAGAATCCTGCCAGGATTTGGCAGAAAATTACGAAATATAGGAAAACTCAAGTGTAGACATTCACTTATAAATCCGTCCAGTCGAGTTTTTCCTTATGAAGATGCATCCTGTAGAATTCTATGGAATCCTATAGAATGCAATAAATCGCTGAAGCATGAATTAGGATCCATTTAAATGTTGTCTGTGTTACATGTGCCTCTGTGGCACCCTGCTAGCACTTCTAACTCTCAAGCAAGAGGTAGTGAGTTCAAATACCACTTTTTACAATTTTTTATTTTAAAATCTGTAGAATTTTACAGAATCTCATTAGGAAAAACTCGAATCTGACAGAATTGCCCATCGTGAAAAACTCAATTGGTTCGTTTCATCTTTTGTGAACAAAAGAACATTGAGCAAGGGGGTTTGCTGGAAACACACGCTTGGCAACAGTCGCTAGGGATCTAACGTCACGAATATTACGTCATTAATGTCGCCACTTGGGTATGTTCTGGGGAACCTTGAGTTGTTCTCGGAAAACTCTGCAAATGAACTAGAATAAGTAAATCCTTCACAGGACATCAATTTAAAATAGGACCCTGTTTCCCAGTCATATCGAATCACTGGTCTCTTTAGCTTGTGCTGTATGGAGGACAGTGTTTCTAGTAACTGATAGTATACAGTTTACTGCCGGATGATAAGAAAACGACTTTTATATTATTTATATGACAACTTTCTCACCCTGTCTTGACCACAAACTTTCAAAACTGGATCACAAATATTTGGACAATATTATTGTGGGTCAAGTTGATCACACTTAACAAGGAATGTGAAAGCTGGTCTCAATTTTATTACAATATAATCTGACAAGCAAAAAGATTGCCGCTAACTGGTAGTGGATCCTGGTCAGGGAATCGGGAAAAAGAGATATAAATTTCCCTTGTGCTGTAGGTATATTTTTTTTCCCAGAAGATATCATGAAACTCCTCCAACATTTCTGCCTCTGTGGATCCACCGCCAAAAAACCTAAATTGTTTGACGGCTTAAGAACTGGAAGTAAATAACGGATTTGGCACAAAGGTCATCGAGTGTACGTACGACCAGCTCCAATTTTGGCCGATGGTAGTCGATGAAGGACATGCCCGCGAAATATCCAGTGAAAATCGTCTACAATGTTGCATTATGTGAATTTTGGCGGCACACCCCCGACACAGTAATTGCCCCGCAACAGCCCGAATTGTAATGATATGCAAATATATAGATTACGCATTCATTCAATTTCGGTGACATCATGCTTACTTCGGGGAAATGTGTGGGGAAGAAGCGAAATTTTGAATGAAGTTATTTGTATTGTAACCTAATTACGCATTCATAAAGCTGTTGATTCGCCAAATAGGAAGCGATCTGGATTGCTATGCTTGGGTAGGGGCGACCATTTGGATCATTGGTCATTGAGTACGGAATTTTCATTATGGATATTTTTCCATCATATCATAGAAGCACTGATTACTCTTTTTGTGTACTGTTTAAACATTGATATGTCGAACAAAAAAGAAACAAATGTTTCAGTTGAGTCTTCAATGAATGTTTATTATTTCGTTATAAAATGTAAACCTACCTACTTAATTTTACAAAACATTATTAAATTATTTATGTACACTTTATATATACTATTTACACACAATAAATAATAAATAATTTAATCCCAGAAACTTTTGTTTCTATTTCAAGAAATTCAGAAAATGAGATTTTCGGTTTACAGTGTCTAAACACCTGATGAACCATACACTTATTTTCCATTTGTTAGCATTCTTTTGTGTCATTTTTCACGACATTACCAATGCTGTGACATTACAATTTTCAAGCAGTTGCGGATCAAAGATTTCCCACACGGAGGAATATCTATTATTTGGTCAATATTTTCCCGAAAACTGCATTTAAATACAGAACTTTGAGCAGAGGTGGGAGGGGGGGCGACGCCATTCCACCCCCCTAGATCCGCCAATGAGAACGTACATTCTTGCAATTTTCAATAGGTTGCGGCGATATCTTTGCAGGCTCGATATTTGGAGCTTGGGAAGAACTTGACATATCACGAGAAAGCTACAACACCTTCAAATTCAGTTCGATCCGGGCGTAAACGCAAAATACAAAGAACGGTGGGGTGGGAATACCAGGTAGTCGATCCATTAACTACGAAAAACTGCTGTGGTTGGCATTTCTGAACAATCGACCGTTTTTCACTTTGCTCAAAAACGTTTGACGATGTAATTTGCCACGGATCAGTAAAAACTCTTCTCTTCTTTTTTCTTTATCACTGTAACGTCTTTTTTGTACAGTCTCCTATCATTAACCTGAAATAACAAGGAGAGAGAAACACAATGAAATTCCTTTGCTAAACCACAATGAAACAAAATCTTCTGACTTAAAGGTAAAATATTTTACACAAATTAACTGCAACATTTGATCCTTTTCCTCTTTCGGGTAATTTTCTCCTTTTTTTCGTGTCTTAAGTGATAGGCTAATTCTGTCAATAGACTACAATGGGCCACCATGTAAAGTATGACAAATAGCAGAGTAAAAAAGTGAAATGGCTAAAATGGTTTGTGGAGTATTATTGTTGTTAAGTGTGTTAAGTCAAATTGCTCGGTATGTAAAGTGGCAGTTTTCTCCCCAGAGTTCCGCACATTTACTGACTATTTGATGGCTCTCTATTGTACCCTTATGTGTTCACTAGATTTCCTGTTTGCAAAAATGATCCATTCCCATTCCTAACAGAGCTAAAATCTCAAATTAGCAACATATTTCAGCTGTAAACTCGTTTCATCATATTCAGAGGGTTTGTTTGAAATAATTGATGGCCAAGGTCATGGTCATCTACAAATTAGGTCAAAGATCACCTTGGATCAATACATAATACGTCTGTCAAGGTCAAACGAGCGACGCTACTCGTCCTGGAATTAAAATCTCTTACAAAAATCAGAGTATGAAGAGAGAACTCTGTCAAAACAACAAACATGCCTAACGAACCAATCAAGTTTTTCTATAGTTATTCTATAGAATGTGATAAATCAATGAAGCATGAATTGGGATCCAATTAAATGTTCTCTCTATCACCCGTGTCTCTGTGGTGCTCTGCTAGCACCTATGACTCTTAAGCAAGAGGTAGTGGGTTCAAATACCACTTTTTACAAATTTTATTATAAATTCTGTAGAATTCTACAGAATCTCATTAGGAAAAACTTGAATGCCTCAGAATTGAAAAACAACCGAACAGTTGGGTTTTCCTATATTTCGTAATTACAATGGGTTGCAACCATTGAATGTCAATGCTGGCAGAATTCTGCTAGGATTTGGCAGAAAATGACGAAATATAGGATAACTCGACTGTTTGGTTTGGTTGATGACCAACTTTCAACTTTTGATACTGAGTCCAAATCTGCAAAATACCCACATTTCCCTACGTCTGTTTGGAGGGGGAGGGGGGGTGGTGACCAACTTTCAACTTTTGATGCCGAGTCCAAAACTGCATAAGGCTCATTTTAAGTATTAAAATGGGTTTTACTCATGGAAGAGAACTGATTAGGCTACGCCCCCGGGGGTCGCGCAGCTACGCTGCTGGAAGGAGCTCACGTGCAGATAATTGCGTCACTGATGATGTCATAATATTCAAAAGCCATTCTTTTGGTTTATTTCAAAGTGAACGGATGTCAGTTTTCCAATTTTAATTAATTACAGCATAAATTGACTTCGAATATGCCGAAAACTAGCTCTAAAGGAGAAAGGAAGAAAAGGCATACAGAATATGCAAAACCTGTGAGAGGTAGGTCGAGATTAAATAGGTCGGCATCTCCAAGTGACACAGTTGCCGAGGTACCAAAGAGTAAACAAAGTCATGGCAGTGTGCAAGATAAAATTGAAAAGGATAATCAGCAGTTAAAGATTGATAAACGGGATAGACCATGTGAAAGGCATAAAAATGATGATTATGATCAAGATAAAGCGCAAGGAAATAGAGAAATTAGACATAATGTGAACGTGAACCGCAACCTCTTCAGAGATAATGTTGAGATCTCGGTTGAAGGGGTGATAAATGATAATGACTTGCATTCTGAGGATGAAGTTGAATTACATGTTCCAGAGAATGTGGAGGATGAGATTTATGATGATAATGGAAAGGAAATACTGCAGATCGATACTTGCAAAGTGGGAAAGAGAAGTGCTGAGCAGCAGGGTGATGTGACAACTGATAACAATGCTGAAGACCAAGAGAGCAGTTTGTTATTGAGTATGGAGAACAACCCAGTTTTCCAGAGGATTGTAGAGAGAGCAGTAGCTGAGAAATTAAAGTCCAAGGAGGCCAAGGGTACGGAAATTACAAAGAATTTGCATGAATCATGTGGTAACATGCTTTCTCCATATGCCGTGAATGTCAATGGGAATTCTGCTAACAGGAGATCTAGACCACCGGTCGAAGTAGTTAAATCACCATCAGATACAACCATTTACGTACCTGGTTTAATGAAAACACCTGATAGAAATTTAATTACCGGTAATAATGTTGCCAAACAGCAAAGGCAGAATCAGATTAACATGATTGATAAGATCTCGAATTTTGTAGAGAACATAAGACTAGATGGAGGCGAAGGACCGAGTACAAGTCGAAGTAGGAGACAATCTGGACAGAACAAACAACAATTAATCGGTCAGGCCAGGGATGTGGCAGATCGCATGATAGTGGATGCTGAAAAATACAGAGTTAACATTGATAAACCACCAGGTATGGCTCAGGATTTAAGTGGGTGTGTAACTGTCAACCAACAAAATCATTTGGGACCGGTAGGACCTATTATGACAAATGGGCAATCAGGGTGCATTACGGCAGATGATGAATTTTTCCATATCACATGCCACGTTGAGCCAGCTTTAAAGCAAAAAATTGAAAAAGGGGAATTTGTAGAGTTAGAGAGGTTATTACCTAGGGACGCAAGGAGAGGTGATGAGAGTAGGATTGAGCTTGTGCAAAGTGATGGGGCAGCATATTTTGTACCAGCCAATGATAGAGAAAAGAAGATAAACAGTGTGAGGAAATGGGAGCAGGCTTTTCGTTTGTATGCTGCCATTTACACTAGGGCAAATCCCCATAGAGCAGCTGAGATTTGGCAGTACGTTTATGTCATTAACTTGGCTGCTTCCTCATTTATGTGGGAAAATGTTGCATCCTATGATTTCACTTTTCGTCAGCTGATGGCTCAGTATCCTGATAGGAGCTGGGCCTTAACTTATAATCAGATGTGGAGCTTGTGCATGAGAGATCCTATTGGAAGTAGAAATAACAATTTCAATTTCCAAGGTCAGAAAATCGATAGCTCTAGGAGGTCCAGTTCACAGAGGGATGACTACTGCTGGAGGTTTAATAAAAATCGTTGTAAGTTTGGGTCTAGGTGTAGATATGACCATAAATGTTTTTACTGTGATGGAGTAGGCCACGGTGTCTACAATTGCAACAGGAAAAGTGGTAAGCGTAGGCCAGATGACAAGAAAAGTTTTGATGGAGGTCGCAGGGGTGACAACAGTCCTCCAAGGAAGATGAGGAAGTGAAGTCAAGTGTATTCGACTAAAGGTTGTTAGAATTTATGTGGTTGTTATCGTTGGTTAGAACACACTGTATAAATTGTTTCTCTACCCACATACAGGTGAAGATGCTGAGGGAAGTACAGAAGTCAAGAACGCAAAAACCGAGATTTTGAATTTTGAAAATTTTGATATTGAAAATATCATCACACCGGTTAAAGTTGAAGTTTTAGAGCACCTACTCTGTGAATCTAGATACTGCATTGAAAAAGCGAAAAAATTGGTTGATGGTTTTAGGAATGGGTTCTCCTTAGGTTATAAAGGAAACAAAAACTTGCAAAGATATGCTCCTAACCTGAAATTGAGAGTTGGCAATGAGATAATTTTATGGAATAAAGTCATGAAGGAGGTCAGAGAGGGGAGGTATGCTGGGCCATATGTAACACCTCCTTATGACCATTTCATTCAGTCACCTATAGGACTGGTCCCCAAGGATGGGGGAAAAGATACTAGACTCATCTTTCATCTCTCATATCCTAGGGATGGAAAATCTGTGAATTCTGAGACACCACAGGAGTTGTGTAAGGTAAAATACTGTGAGTTTGATGATGCCATAAGAAGATGTCTTGAAGAAGGAAAACATTGTTTTGTCTCAAGGTCAGACATGAAGGCAGCTTTTAGGAATTTAGGCATTGCAAGGAGACATTGGAGATGGCTGTTGATGAAGGCAAGGAGTCCCATTAACGGGGTTTGGTATTATTTTATTGACAAGTGTCTCCCCTTTGGTGCCTCTATAAGTTGTGCACATTTCCAGGCTTTCTCAAATGCAGTAGCACATATAGTCAAGTTCTACACAAAAAGGGAGTGTATTAACTACCTGGATGACTATTTATTTGCAGCTTTGTTCAAGTCCATTTGTGATGGGCAGGTGCAGATGTTTCTGGATATTTGTAAGCAGATTAATTTTCCTGTAGCCTTGGAAAAAACTTTCTGGGGGACCACAAGACTGACCTTCCTGGGGCTACTTATTGACACCATTAGACAAGTGGTATGTGTACCAGTTGAGAAAGTATCCAGAGCCAAGAAATTGATCCACCAGGTACTGCAAGCAAAGAAAAGCAAGATTACCCTACACCAGTTACAGAGACTTTGTGGCTTCCTCAACTTTATATGCAGAGCAGTAGTGCCTGGGAGAGCTTTTACTAGAAGGTTGTATGCCTATACAAGTGCAAAGAATGGGTATGTTCTCAAACCCCATCACCATAACAGAGTCAATGGAGAGATGAGGGCTGATCTCCAGATGTGGTTGATATTTCTCGATGACCCCTCTGTTTATTGTAGACCATTCATTGACTTCACAAAAACAACTACTGCCAAGGAATTGGACATGTATACAGATGCATCTAGGAACTTTGATTTAGGTTTTGGGGGTTACTGCAACAACCAGTTCTTCTGCCAGAGATGGTGCACTTTCACCAAGCAAGTACAACCAAGTATAGAATATTTGGAGTTATATGCAGTAACTGTGGCAGTGTTACTATGGATACACAAGTTCAAGAATTCAAGAATCAGGTTGTTTTGTGACAATCAAAGCGTGGTAGACATGATAAATGCTTCAGGATCAAGTTGTAAGAACTGCATGGTGTTGATTAGAATCATAACTCTTGCTGGTTTGAGAAACAACGTTAGAATATTCGCAAAGCATGTCCGGACACATTTCAATGATTTGGCCGATGCCTTATCGAGAATGCAGTTCACCAGATTTAGGAGACTGCTGAGACGAAGGCGAAAACCAATGGCAGGTCAAGGGCTTAAAATTCCCAAAGAAGTATGGCCCATAGAAAATATTTGGGTGCAATGAACGGCATCTTTCTAGATATTACCATGTCTACTATAATTTTGATCATGATACACTACCGTGATTTGGATGTGACCTAGTGACCTAGTTCGGGAAATTCGCGAGACGGGCGGAAGTTAATTTGCATAGCATCGATCATGATGATGGGGAAGTTTTTTCTACACGCATATTTATTGCCAATTAATATGGTTCTTCAATATTGCAGATCATTGTACGCGTTCGAAAACTAAAAGAGCTTCATCTGGTAGTAGGTCAGACACATCTTCAATATCTTCCAGTCAGATGCTTTTGATACTAGACAGGTTGGAAATGTGTAAACACCGAAAATCAACTCAAGCAAATTACCTTCAGATATGGAGAAAATTTAATCAATTCCTGATAAGATTGGACAAAAAACCAGATAAATGGGAAAAACGTGTTGCATTATTCTGTGCTTATTTAGTGGAGAATGGATACAAGTCAGCAACTCTCAAATCTTATGTTTCAGCAATAAAAAGTGTTTTGAGAAGTGATGGTTATGCATGGGACGACCAAATTTTGTTACTGGATACCATCACCAAGGCTTGCAGGCTGGTGAATGACACTGTGTATCAACGTAGGCCTATTCAAAAGGGGATTTTGGAATTAATGCTGTTCGAGGTTGAAAGGGTTTTTGAGCAACAATATTATCAGGAGATCTTGTTCAAATGCATATTTATGCTCAGTTACTATGGCTTATTGAGAGTTGGTGAGATGGCAGCAGAATCAGGGAAATTTAAATCTGATCACGCACTTAAAGCTTGCAACATACACGTTGGGCATAACAAGCCAAAAATATTGGTGGTATTGCACTCTTCAAAGACACATGGCAAGGAGTCACCACCTCAGAAAATTAAAATTTCTGGTAGAAATTGGCCAGGGAGAGACTATAACCTGGGGCAAGCACATTTTTGCCCATTCGCTATTGTCAGGGAGTACATGGAATTGAGAGGAACATTCGATGAAAATGATGAGCAGTTCTTTGTTTTCAAGCATAGACTACCTGTCAGACCAAATCACATTCGAAAAGTGCTTCGCACATGCCTGGGGAATCTTGGTCTTGAACCAGAATTGTATGACGTACATTCAATGAGAGCCAGGAGAGCGGTTGATTTGCTTAAGGCTGGTTATTCAATTTCAGAAGTCAAAATTTTTGGAAGATGGAGGTCGAATACAGTGTATCGTTACTTAAAAAATTTGTGCTGGTAGTCAGATAGTTGGAGTCGTTCACCAGATGTGACATTCACTGTTCTCTTTCCAGGAGATGCAACTGCGTATGAAGACATATGGATCCTGGGCGACCGTTTTGTCAACAAATCCATAGATGTCCTGGAAGACTACATGGGTGTTTTCAACTCGACAACTAAGCACACAAAATCTGACAGTTATGTATCAATGAACTTTGACGTACTAGCGTACACCAGTGATGATGACAACATTGTAAAATCAGTCTTAGGTTGTTTGAGAAACGCTATGGCTATCGCTTTGAATGAAAATGACAAGCTGCCAAAATATATTATTAAAGTCCTAGACAACGACTTGATGAAGTGCATCAAATATGAAAAACCGGGTCTTACTGAATTGTACGGGAAAGCGTTAAAATGGTTGTTCACTGAATTTCATGATGCTGTAACAGAACGCAAATCACTGTTGCCTTCTAAAGCTACCAAATATATGTATCCACAATTGTTCGCTGTTCTATTACCCCAGCATAAATACTTTGATGATAATCAGAACAGATTTCGATTCAACCAATGCATGGAAGTCCTTGCAGGAACATTTAAGGAGATGAAGGTGCTCAAAATGAGAAGACGTTGGTGCTATGAGGACCAGCACCTGGTGGCCTCAGATGGTACCTTAACAGATGATGGCTTGCTGGCGTATTGGGCCTCCATTGACGAGGCTCTGCAGTACTGGGAAACAGGAAAGAAAAAATCTGCTATGGAGGAACCTGCCAGTTTCGTCCGCAACTTGCATCAACGGTACCAATACAATTCGTCCAGAGAGCACCATATTCCCCACGAACGCAGGGATAGAGAAAGGTACAATTGGGTGAGAAGTGAACGCATGCTTCCGAAACCACCTCATGGACCATCAAAGTGAGCGACGTTCTATTTTATTTTCCGTCCAAAGAGCACCTTTTATGGATAGAGACACAAACACAGTTACTTTACTACCATTCTATTACAAACAATTTTATATTTATTTTAAATCCAACTTTTCATGTTCGCGTTTTACTCTTCTATAATTATTGACGGTATTATATATGTATATTACATTCCTTATAGGTCACATCGTATTGTGCTATATCATATTACATCGTTCTCTTGTGATATTCATGCATTTGTCTCTTACGCAAAGCTTGTTACCAATTTGTCTTTGGGTATGTCAATGCCTGTCCTGATGCAATTCGAGATTTGAGCGTGAACAGAAATTTTTTGGTATGCTAAGATATGGATGAATTTATGCTCAAATCCGGCCAGCCACTGACATTGTGGCTTGTGGTTGCAGACAAATTGGGAAAAACTGGTCGACTGACAGTTCCAGAACTGTTGTATTATAGCAAAATATTT
>JBCAUG010703974.1:0-13487 GCA_038406175.1 Haplosyllis leylae
CCACCTGGAAGGAGAGGCTAGTGTTAAGGTTGACTGCCAGTAGGCGCGCCTCCTCGTTCTACTGGCACGACATATATGACAAATACTGGACAATTTCATAAAAATATCAGGTGTAAATCTCCCAGGTAAAGCAAATTGATATTTTTCTGAGAGCTTGTTGTAAATTTTCCGTCATTATGATTGGATAACATTCGGTCACATCATTGCCACCCTTGTACGAAGTACAATGGGAGGATACGTTTTTACAGGTGTCTGTTCACAAGGGGAGGGGGAGGGGGAGGGGATGGGCACCCCCAGCCAAGACAGGGATACCCCCAACCCCCAGCCAGGACACAAGAGCAAGTGCTGCTATGCCGCAGGTAAGCCTCTTACGCTCATGCAGAAGGACTTTCTTGTCATAAATATCCTTGAATATCTGGGCAAAAACCACAAATAACTTTTAAATATTTTTGAAATTGTGCAAAAATCAAAAATATCACTTTTGATATTTAGACTTTTTATGGAAATATCATAGTCTTACAGAAAAATAATATAACAAATATTGGTTCCATTTTACACAAATATCAGGTGTAAGACTACTTGGAACAGCAAAAGCTTATATTTTCCTTGAGCAAGCCTTCAGAAACAGCACTTTGCTATTCCTGGGAAATATACACCTGATATTTTTGTAAAATGTTACCAATATTTGCCATTGATTCCACGACCCTACCCACAGATATAACTACTAATATTATCCTGCAAACTACAATCACAAAATTTCGAAATTCCTTGAAGTCTACGAGGAATCTCGCACCTCGGTCAAGTGAAGCTTGTTAACTGCAGTAAAATTCTAGCCCATGTCGCAGATCAGAATTGCATAACAATCTTGCACCTAGGTCAAGTGAAGCTTGTTAATTGCAGTAAAATTCTAGCCCTCGACACAGATCAGAATTGCATAACAAAGTTTTATGTGAAAAGTTAAAAGATTACTGCACGCTGAATTCAGTACAACCAACAGGGAATCAATTTGAAAATGATCGCGCTTGTTCAACAGCCAATTGATCGACAGATGTCTTATTCAAATATAGTTCAGTACAATTAAGTTCTACAAAAGCATACGGCTGTTAGCACCGCCATCACCACATACATTTCAGCATACAACTCCACTGGGAAAGTATGAGTACCACCTGACAAGCCGTCTGATAATATAAGGATGTTGAGGAGGTGTAGCACCAGAGGGGTGACCGGGTGACCATGATCATCGTCATTTAAATTTGAAGATTACAAGTGCTTTGACCGTTTTCTTTAAAGTACAAGAACTTCCTCTTAATATGTATTTATTTTTAAGAGCTGGCATTCCCCTTGCAGTAACTATTTCTATCTGCCACAATAAAACGTTGCAGCTGATCTTGAAGCAATAAGTTGCACGTAAATCTTAATGACAAAAACATTTTCCTTTAAAGTAATGTGAAGAGGTCCGGGGAAATTTTATTACTCATATTTTGTTATTTACGGCAAACAAGTATGGGCGTGTTCATATCTCTTCGCAGTAAATTCCAATATGTTCACCAAAGGATTGCGCTTCGATTTTTGTGCAACATTTTATGCTACTATTCACAAAACAGGTTGATTTAGCAAGCTGTTGCTATCGGGGTTTTTTTTTCAACTGAACTTGAAGGTTGCTACATATTTCAGGCATCAGTCCAGTGTTGCAAAACAATATGTGAATAATGAAAAAAGGCAAGAAAAGTCTGGGTACTTTAGAGCAAAGCTTTAATTGTATTTGTCGAGTGTTATTCCGCGTGCACTTTAATTCTGAGGTAAGATGGCACAGGGTAGCCCTGGATACCCTTGGATATCTTTTGGGGAGCCAATGGGAATAGCGCTCTGGAAATACACAACATTTTGCTGCGAGATGAATTAAAAGTTATCAATATCTACGTATCCACCCTGGCCTTGAAACAACGGCAGATGTCACCAGAAGTCCAAAGCGGGGTCTCAGTAGCCCCACAAAAAAGATGTCCTCCAAAAATAAAATGTATAAGTGATGTGAGTGTTCAACGGTATCACTGCAGAGTAAACGACGACAAATAGATATTTTGAAGCCTTTCCAACAGTTCATTTCCAATCCGAGGGGAAGGTGGCGACGCCGCAAAATTTCATTTCGTGTTTTTGGATGTTCATCACATGTATGGCTGCGAAATTCTGTCATTAATTAAACCATCCTCCTCACTTGATCCAGATTAGTACCCGTGTTCAAGGAAATTTACAAGTAATTTTGAAGTTTATATTTTTTGCATGGAAATTCATTAACTAATGAAAAATTCTGCGGTTTACACAATCGCTCATCAAACCGGACAGGCTGAAACGTCTTTGTGTTTACGATCATGTAGCTCAAGTCCTAATTACACCATTTACATTCCGTGTAAGTTTATTTAATCTCAACTTTTCCTAAACTCTTCTCATTTTGAAGCAATGCACTCTGAAAGTCCAGCCTTCACTATGGAGACACAAATTTTTAACTTGCTGGAAGCGAATTTTCTCATCGTGAGTGACGAAAGACATCTTTCTTCGTCGGAGGGTATAGATGTAATTGGGTTTTCTCAAAATGAATTTTAGACCAATTGGACCAATTTATCCAATGGTTATTTCTGCATCTATGGTTAGGTCACTATTATATTTTATAGTATGATAGTGAGGTTACTCACTAATGGACAGGTGTCTATTAATGTCATCCAAATGTTCAGACTTACTGAAATATAATTTATGGTGATGTCTACATTGATAGTTAGGGCAATTTGACAGTCAGCATCAGTGGGTTAGTGAGGTAGCTATCAAATCATTTAGATCAATTGGTCTAAAATGCATTTTGAAAAAACTCTAATAGGCAATCAAAGTGAAAGCACGAAATACAAAGCAAATTACCTCTGACAAGAATTGACTGACATAATTCTGACATCATTGACTGGAATAAATGATAAATTGCCATCAATGCCAGGTGTTGAAAATGTCGATGTGCAAAGTATCAATTTTACTGACAATAATTGTCCAAAACAAGTAAGAAAACGTGAAGAGAAAGGTTGCCCATTAAAACATGTACTGGGAGTGACCGTGAGACCAATTGCTTCGGGGAAGATAGACAAACAAACAAGACTCGTTCTAATTAGAATCCCTAATGGTGACAATGTTTTCCTCAGAACCAAGTCTGTACCCGGTTTATTTTCCTCAGCAAACTGAGGGAAATTTTTGCTTAAATAACAGACCAGTAATTGTCAGTGACCATGAAGGGGCGACATTAACAACAATATATAAACAAATTTGTGAGGACTCCACGGATGGGAAACCATGATCTTCGTTGTAATTATTTACTACTTTCTTTGACTAAAATATCATCATATGTTTTTACTCACTACACAACACATAATTGATTATGATTAGGGTTTATTTTCAATTGTCACCGAACTGGCAAATACATAGATAAATACATTAGAATGCAAATGATGAATTAGCTGACAATTAAGGTCGACCCAGTAACACCACCAGGTGGTGTTTACGTTCCAATTCCTGCGCAACTGAAGCCACTAGTTGGGCAATTGAGGCTTTAATGAACAGCCAACTATTGAACAACTACCCCAAGCAAGAATTGGCAAATAGAAGAAATACAAATATAGTAATAAAAAGCCTGTATGTTACGTTAACAATAACTGAATAGGTAAATAGGATAATACTTGACTAGCGATAAATGTTTCGTTATACATTCGATTCTTGGTAACAGAACAATAGATTGCTAGAATTATATAATATGAATACAAAATGGCATATTGTCCACTATAGCAAAGTGATCACAGTGAAATAAGATTGTTATTGCCTCAATGGTGGTGGTGGCAGAAGCTTGAATCTGAGGTCCTGTTCTGGTCTTGCCGATCTGAACCAGTGAAATCTATCATTCCTAAACTTCGGAGGCCTCCTACTTGGAGAGTATTCCCTCCGATAGCTTGCTCTATATTCCTTGTTGTTTTCTGGCTTCCATTTTGGTACCTCCTTGGTGAATTTCCTATTATCCCAAAATTTTAGCGCTGCATCAATCGCTTCCCAGTATGCAGTCAGCCCGTCAGAGGAATATTTGTCAAAACGGAACAATTCCTTTCTTTTTGGATCCCACCTGTCTTTCAGGCATAGATAGTTCATGTGCTTGAATCTGGGTATGAGGGACTCCAAGATACTGTTAAATTCCTGTCTGAAATAGTTATCCCTAAAATTCTCGTGATAGGATGGGAGTATCCAAATGACATTTGGGTACCCGGCCTTTTTGGATTTCCCGGACAAGAAGTCTTTCCTATTCAGTATCAATCTTTGGATTTCCCTCAAAAGTGACTCCATGAGTATTGTGGTTACCTCCTTAAAATCACATGCCTCACATTCTGTACCGTCAATGATGTCCCTCTCAGGTACTATTAAGATATATTTTGGCAATAGCGGCCTTTCATTTAAGGCCTGGACAAGTGAATTCCTGACTTGTGATGTAATAAGTGGGTCAGCTGAGCTTTTACCCATTTTAAAGTATGGAAAAATGTCAAAATTATCCTTCATGAAGAATTTTCTATCCTCATTCTGTTGGAAGTGTAGCCCAAAGGTTCTTCCAATGAACTTGTCGCCTATGACCCATATAGAATCGAGTGCTGGTACATAACCTGGAAAGATAAAATGTTTTTGGTACAATTATTAACTAGTTATATATCTGTACACTACATTACTTCGCCATCTTCCTGCTAATTTAATTTGAGAAACTGGCACTGAATTTTTTAATAAGTCCACTCCTCGGCCAATCCTAAAGCTATGTGTGTCATATAATTTATTATTCAATCCAAGGTTAGCCAATACTTTTCTCAATAAATTCCTAATGTGAGATGGCATTACGTTTGAACCATCTACAAATACAAAGAAAGGCTCATTATCGTCTACATATCCGCCCCTAATATTACAGTAATTTTTTGCTAATGAGAATGGGCAGAAGTACAAATGCCTGTTCCTACAAGTGGAGTCTTCATTTCCAATAATATTTATTCTCTGCAGTTTCATGGCCTTGGTATGTGTCTTTGAAGAGAACAGCACTATTTGAATCTTCTTATTTCTTGCGACGTGCATGTTCCTTGCCAAGATTTGGTGTTCTCCAAAAACTAATTCCCCTATTCTCATTAGTCCATAATATGCAAATGCAAATATAGTCTTATACAAAATATTAACATAGGCTTGACTTGAGAATATCCTGTCCACCTCAAACAGTATCAACTCTAACAAATTACCACTAATGGGTAATCGTGTTTTCACAGTGTCATTCACCAGTTTGCAAGCATTCGTCAGTGATGTTAATTCTACCCGGCCTTCGATCCAGCTGTAGCCATCTATTTTTAGAACTTTTTTAATAGCTGATATGTAGGACCTAATTGTTGATGACTTCCTTCCTTTATCCACTAGATATGTGCAAAATAGTGCAACTCTGTCCTCCCAGAATTGTGGTTTTCTGTCCAATCTTATGATGAATTTATTGAACTCTGTCCATATGCTGTGATAGTTTTTTGCCGTTGAAGTTCTCGTAGTTTTATTTTTTAAGTTTTCCATAATCCATGTCATCTGAGCACTTGAAATAGTTGATGAATTTGACATGTTGCTCCTATGTTCTGCCTTTGTCTTCTTCTTGTCATTTCTAATTCCTGCAAAACATACTAATAAAGTTGAGATTCATCGGTACCAAAATCTTTCTATCGGCCAGATTCTCCTGTCCAGTTTCATCGGTGTTGGCTGGAATGTAATTCCTTTTTCCTCTGCTTTTGCCCAGAAGCGTTCAAATTGTAGACAAGACAGTGCATCAGCAAAAATATTGGATTTGGTTTCGACGTAGTCACATGTTATCTTCATGTTAAATTTGATGCACTCTAATTTCATGATCCTAATGAGTTTCATGCACTGTCTGCAGCTGGAAGATTGCTTATTTATCATCGATTTACAACTTTGATTGTCGCAGTAAATCAAAATATGCTTATTTTTGAATTCTTCAATCCAAGCCAATATACCACATGCCACTGCAAGTAATTCCAAAAACTGGATACTAGGATTCTCTTTGCAGATCCATTCCTTGTCCCATGCCTCAGCAAACCATGACGTACCACAGATACCACCAAAACCTAGCCGAAAATTTTTAGATGCATCTGTGTAGAATTGTATGTCTTCTGGTTTTACTATTGTAAAATCCAGAAATGGTCTATAGTAAGCCATAGGTGATGTGAGAAATTGTCTCCACATTTCCAAATCCTTCCTCATTTCAGAATTTACCCTTAAGTGGTGGTGTGGTTTCAGTTCTGATTTTGATGAAGTAAAAGAGTATAATCTCCTCAGGAATGCTCTGCCTGGCACGATGGCTCTACAAAGAAAGTTAAGAAAGCCACACAACCTCTGCAAGTCCTTCATTGTCACCTTTTTCTTATGCATGATGTGATCAATCAATACCAGTGCTCTATCTATCTTCTCCTTGGGTATTCCAATAATTCTATTAATTGTATCGATTAGTAATCCCAGGAATGTTAGGACTGAAGTACTCCATACTGTCTTCTCCAGTGATACCGGAAATCCTATACTGTTACAGATGTCCAAAAAGATTTGAACCTGACCATCGCATAAATGTTTCAACAGAGCTGCGAAGAAAAAGTCATCTAAATAATTTATGGTTCTTTTTCCGCTAGATTTCACTGTGAAAATGTGGGCTACACTGTCACTGAAATCCTGAAATATTTTGCAACTAATTGACGCTCCAAATGGGAGACACTTGTCTATGAAGAAATACGTCTTCCCATCCAATGGGCATTTTGCTTTCATCAGTAGCCACGGGAAATCCTCAGGCCTAATTCCTAAATTCCTGAAAGCTGATTTCATGTCTGATTTGGCTATTTTGATTCCCCTATTAAATTCTCTATTCTCATTTGTCACTTCTATACACAGCTGTACTGCATCAGCGAAATCGGGGTATTTCACAGTACATATCTCAGTAGGTGTACCCGAGTTCACTGAATCTCCATCTCTGGGGTATGATAAGTGAAATATGAGTCTTGAGTCCTTTCCCCCATCCTTGTCAACCAATCCGATGGGTGACTGTATAAAGTTCACATAAGGAATGTCCTCTTGAAGGAAAGGGCCCGCATATCTTTTATTCTTCACCTCCTTCATTACCTTGTTCCATAATATTAATTCTGACCCCACTCTCAACTTTAAGTTTGGTGCAAACCTTCTTATGTTTTCTTTCCATCCTTGGTAACCTAATTTAAATCCTTTCCTAAAGCCTTCAACCAAATATGATGATTTTGCTTTATCATACTTCGTGTCCCATAAAAGTTTTTCATAAACCGCCACTTTTACTGGTGTGACTACTGACTCTATGTCTAAATTTTGGTACATTAAAATTTCTACAATTCAAAACAATCCACAACAAATTATGTAATGATAAAACAAACAAAACATTTAAACCGCGATATGGTAATGTACCGACCCTGTTATTCTCACATATCACATAGATACTACTCAGGCCTAGCCCACAATTGGTTAAACTTTCTTTTCATTAGTGTCTTTCTTTTGTTGCTCTTTCTTGTCTCTTTTCCTACAGGAATTTATGCCGTGGTTGTATGCATCACAATAGTAGCATCTATGGGGGAAATTACAGTTTCTCCCATCATTGCACATACTCTTATTGAATTTCCAGCAATATTTTGTCTTCTTTCTTCCTCCATTATCCTCACCTCTTTGATTTTGGTATGAGCTGCTGGATGCTTGGAATCCTGGCCGATTTATGGGATCCCTCATTGCTAAATTCCACATCTGTGTATAAATTTTGGCCCAACTTCTTTCAGGGTTATAAGCCATCAATTGTCTGAATGTGAAATCATAATATGCCACGTTCTCCCATTGGAAACTTGCTGCAGCAGAATTTCAGCAGATCTACCTGGGTTTGCTGCACTATATATTGCCGCATAAATTCGGAAAGCCTGTTCCCATCTCCTTATATTGTTAATTTTTATCTCCTTTGCAGGTACGAAAAACGTTTGACCATCCTTGTTAATTATATCCATCCTACCTTCCCCTTTCTGGAAAGATAATCTGTCTTTCGGGAGCAGCTTTTCAAGCTCAACGTATTCCCCCTTTTGAATTTTTTGCCTGAGCGTAGGATCGATATGACATGTGAGATGAAAAAATTCGTCATCTGATTTGCTTATATTATTGGTATTCATATGCATATTGTAACTCCTACCTGCCGGGTTAATCATGGATGCTTTGTACTGTTCTGCCTCAATAACCATTTCATTTGCCCTGCGTCTAGCATCGCTTTCTTCTTGGTGAGAAGCATGAGCCACCAGTTCTAGTTCTGGATCTCTTTCCACAATTTGCTCAGGTCTATGTGGATTGTTCTGCATCCTAATACCTTCAATAAAATTAGTAATTTTATTAACTGCATTATCAGCTGTCTGTCTATGCATCTCATTTCTATTATCATCCCTCACAATTTTATTTAGTGCTGGAGCGTAAATAGTTGTATCCGACGGTGATTTCATCAATAAATTTGATATATTATTCGATCTACCTGATGATTTATGCTTAGGAGTCTCCAAGTTTCTGTGATGTTTGTTATCCCGTACTTCCTTTTCCTTCTCCTCTTTGCCAGTAGATTCAATATCCAAAATCATGTCCTTAACCAGAGATCTGGATTGAGGATTGCTCAAAAGTCTAATCAATGATTGCTGTACGTCCTGATCTTCACTCCTACTTTGCCTTTTCTGTTGGTTGAAGGTAACCTCTTCATCTATAATTGGAGTGGTAACTGTTTCTTCCATGATGTCCTCATTATTTGAAGAAGAGAAACCTTGCTGATCTTCCATGAATTCGTCGTAGTCTAAATCTTCATTAAATTCTTCTTCATCACTTTGTGAAACCATCACATCCACTTCATCGCCTGATTCAATTTGCACCAAATCCCTCTTCTCTTTCCTTGTGTCAATTACTTTGGATTTCAATTTAGGCTTTGACCCTTCTGGAGTGGCATTATTGTTGTTATCCTTCAGAATAACTTTCCTAGCTTTTGAATCCTATAACCTCTTTTGTTTACTTTGTGTCTCCATCGTTGTTGCCAATGGTGAGTTTACCCTTGACTCCGATACCGCTCTTCTTTTCCTTACATTTTTCCCTAATTCTAATTTATTCTTGTTCCCAGGACTTTTCTTCAATTTATTTCTTTCACTTTTTCCCATTTTTACCGAAATATCCTATTGTTTATCCTAATTTTAAATTTTCCGAAAATTTGTCATGCTGTCAATTGAAAATAAACTGTTGGAATGCACATGCAAAACAACTGCATCATCAAATAGATAATTATGACGTAGTTGCTATGACTAGACGTGTTGCAATGTGAAAATAACGTTGCGTGAGCAAAACTCATTTTATTTGATAAAATGGACCTTTATTTTTCCAGAAGATGGAAATTTTCTATTCAACTATTTTACACCAAATACCAACCGCCGCCTCCTTCCACTCTGAACTAGTATTGATAATTAAAAGAGACTTCTTATCTGAAAGTGAGTGATATTTTTTCGCATTTAATCGACTGTGAAATGATCAAAATGAGATTGTGTGTCAACTAAATAAAGCACGCATCTAGTAAAGTGCTAGAGGACTTGGCACTTAGCTTTATCATCATGTATCAAGATTTTACGGTGGATTTGAACATAATAACCACTTACTGGTCTCAGCTTTACTGTGAAGAGACACGCAACTGTCGTGTTTGGTTCTCAAGAAATCTAAACGTACACGCAATACAATCATTAATGCATTTGCTGATTTTTGAATTATGAATGCTCAAAGAATGAGAAAAATAAATATTACCTAATTCTCCCCTTCAAACGACTGAAAACATTACCTAATTCTCCCCTTCATTTTTCTGTAGAAATCGTATAGTTATCTTCAATAGCGGTCCGTTTTAATACAGATTACATAATATCAAAACAATTGTAATGATTAACACTTAACAATTTAACAAAATGCTGAAGAAGTCCAAGGAAACCCCTATCCCTTCTCAGTTTTTCTGAATATATCTCAGCAACTGTTCAGAAATATTTAACACACGCTGAAGATTAACAATCCCTCACATTATGGTTTTCCGAACCAATTACAACATATATATGTAGTATGTAGGTCTGTAATTAAAGAAGCGGTTTTGGATCTATCAGGTGGGGTCCAACACCATGTCAATGCGTGTGAAATTGCATTGACTTTTTGAATTTTTTCCCAAAACACTAGCACTCCTGTAAACTTGCTTTCAAAAATTATTCACACTTAAACAGATCAAGATTTTGAAATAATTGGCGACTGTAACAAAATAACATTCCACCCGTAAAATACTCATGGGGTTTTCTGATCGGATGTACTGATGACAGTACTCTTTCCCTCTATTTTTTTTGTGCTCAAACTATTCACAGTTTAAGTGACCCACAACGTAATACAATGTAATACATTGTACCAGTGCACTTATTTTGTGTCTATTTGACACTTCCCTTTTCAGGGCCTCCCTCTTTACGAGCACTTTACTCGGGTTCCATATTTAAAAATGTGACATATTGAAAACAGTGGATTGAAAACTGAACTAATAAAACTGGTAAAATATACAATGGTGTTCAGTGTTTTTCAAGGTTCCTTGGACTACAGGAACAGTTAATTCATGTATGGCACTGCGACCTTATTACATTAGTCTTTTGTGCTTCTTGTTTTAAAAAGGAGAGGGCACCCTAAACGTACAATGAGGATAAAAATCTATGCCAGCACTGCCCAACACAACCCTATCAATTCTGGGGTTACTGAGAGATGTATTGAACATTGGATCATTTTAACCTTAGATTTCAACCCCAGCACACAGATCTATTTTTTTTAATCTAAGGTCGTGTTACACCTACTTAAACCTATGACAGTTATTTCTTCGAGAAATGTTGTCGAGCACCAAAAGGTGTTGAAACTGGTTTGGGGACGTATTGATGGAAAAGAGACATTGGATACGTATGACACAAAGAACGAAAAGACCAGATTTACCGGACTGAAAGGAACTGTTGCCGACTCCTTTATGTGCATAACAAGTAAGCAGTTATCATATACTACACTTGCAACGAGAAACTTGCACTAATCTCAATTCTGCGACAGGTTAAAAGAATTTGGGCCTATAGCTCGACCTTGAATCCATTTCCCGACAGGTGAAGTATTTTTTAAATGAAAGGAGACTCGTGTCTTTTAGAATAAAACATAAAACATTTAAATGAAAGGAGACTCGTGTCTTTTAGAATAAAACATTGAGTGCGTGAAGAGGAAATGTTATTGACTTCTCGATTTCTATTCCCTTTGTACAATGAGTGCAATTCTCGTTTCTTTTGACAATTTCGATAGCTGCCTTCGAACCGGTATTTTGAAATATGACCTACTTTTGTCATTTAAGATTTGTTATCAAAGTATTGAAACGTTACTTCTACCTCAGACTTGATATTGGCTGTGCTGCTTGTGCAGTCTCTTCTTTCTACTAATCACCTGAATGGTTGTGACATGTTAACAAAAGCCAGACTGCTCTGCCTCTGAACTCAACAAGGTAGACACCCAGCTTTTGTATTACCACTACTATCTGGTTGAAGCAGGTATCTAGGGACTGACCTTTGCTACAAACATTCCTTTCATGGCCTTAGGTTTTGCAGACCACATGGGTCAGCGGAGCTGTGAGAATTAAAGGCAAGATTTCATCACCAAATCCCTTATCTACGAGCACACTAAGGAGGATTATCGTGTTTGTGAACGATCTAAAGTCCGTTTCCTCAGCTCTTCACAACAGACGCTCATCCTCAGAAAGAATTCGAAGACTACATACATTTTGTTACACCCAGTAAATACCATTACAGAAGAACGTTTTTGGAGCTCTCATAGCTCTTTCATTTGACACTTTTTTAGTGTTAAACACTAAATTCTATGTTTTTATAAAAGGGCAGAAAATAGACTATGCCTCCACTAGGCCAAGCAAGATTAGCTCAGTTAGATCACCTGTCTACCACACACTGTGGCACAAGTTCAACTCGTACCAATGCTTGAAAAAGTAAGTGGGTCAAAATGGCACAGCTGCCATGCTAGTCTCCAAGCCGCCGGCAGATATCAAAGTATAGGTGAATCTGAGAAATCATGCACGTAAAATATAGCAAAGAAGTGACAGGATCATCCACCCTGGCTTTAAAATCCGGGATAGATGCGACGAGAAGTCTAAAACAGGGGTACCAGTGGCCTGACAAAAGGGACTAATGTTTCCAAAACCATTTTAAAAACAATAAAAAACAGGATATGCTGTTTCAAATTTTTCTGTTTCTCACCGCTGATTAATTTTATGGATCCTTTGAATGACTTTATTGTTATTGGCACAGCTGCTGGTGTTTACTCCATACATGTTTCTATCAATTGATGACCACTGACTCCTTAATCCAGTTGATACAAATAAATCCCCCCCTTGATTAGAATATGTGAGAAGAGAATTATCATGTCACCTCCTACGAGCTCCTGTTCAGACTTAGCACACAGGCGCTGGTGTAATGCAGTATCGATGTTCATCCAGATTTTCCAATAAAATATTTATGAAATGTACAAAACAGAAACATTCAATACACAAAGCATGTATTGAACCTGGGGTTGACTTGGGAGTTCTTTCCATTATTTTCTGCGGAAAGAAAATTACACGTGACATGAACTTGTCTCAATAAATTGTCTTAATGTCCTATAATCAGGAGAATAAACAGTCATGACTTGTCACTATTTCTTACCAGAAACCGAACTGAAGGAACACAAATTAAAGGAAGTAATATCCAAGTTGATAATTTGTCATCCTTTACCAGACACGAAAATGATATTACATTATGATTGAAAGTATCCTGCGCAAAATGACATAGTCTCCAGGTTTTGCTGAAGAGGGAAATTACATCACTGTGTTGAAAAATGTTCCAGCGGAACTGACAGCTTCCCCACAAACACAAAACGCACACATGTAAGGCAAAATTGCACAGGGGAAGTTCAACGTTTCGCGCCAAGGGATTAACTTTTCATGAAATTTAAGAGAGTATGATCTCTGGCAAAGTCTACACTCGCTACATATGCAAGCATTTGAGTGAAATAAAGTTATGCTTGATTTTATCGGAACAGGATTTTCCAGATTCGAGTACTTGGTTGACTAGTTAAATTCAAAGACATCAAGGCATCTAAAATTTTCATGATTATCAATGTAGTTTTTAGAAAAAAAGGCACAATAATTGCAAAAACAAATTTCTCTGATGCCCTATAAAGCACAAACAGGGTGGAAAGTGGTAGGAGAGGTCAAAAAAGTAGGAAAATGTAGGAATTTTCACCTCAAAGTAGGAAAAAGTAGGAATTTTTCTGTCTTCAAAGTAGGAAAATGTAGGAATTTTATT
>JBCAUG010704085.1:0-13487 GCA_038406175.1 Haplosyllis leylae
CGCGAAATAAAACCATGACCTTGACCATGACTCAATAACCATGACTCAAACCCAAACACATAGGCGGGTACATCTCGATAGAATTGTACTGAATGGAGAGTAAATACATATAATTTCATGTAAGAGCGGGGCCTGTATCTTATCAAGCACCTTGGCGCCCCATCCAAGGAGGGACTCTTGCATACGGACAAGAAAAAACTGGTGAAATAAAGGGCACTTCAAGGATTTGATTCCCCAGCTTTAGGCAGAAAAAAACAATGCACGGGCCATAGTTTAATAGATGTGGAAACATGAGCTCCAGAGCCCTGTTCGGTCCAATCCAGATTTGGGCAAAAGACTGTATCGGCCAGAGTGCCTTTTCATGATTGAAATAGTCCCAAGATGTCTGAAGCATGGAAAGAAAAAATCTGGCTCCGCGATTATCATTCTACGTGGGAATGAAATGGCACAAGTAAAGAGTTGAAAAATCTCTTGATGGGTTTGATAATGATGGATGAGGGTTATTTGCAATTTTGAATAAGAAATCAATTGTAAATTACTTTTTATTGATGTGAATCTCTTTAGCTATGGGTAGTAATAAACACCACTGTTACACTTACATATCAGGGTAAAGGAAAGAACATAATGCAGCCACAGAGACGTAAAAATGCCAAACCGCTGCATAATTGAAATAATGCATGGGAAATATGAACTGCATAATTTATAAGCAATTCAATATCTGTGACGAGAACGCCACAGGGTGACCAATGAAATTATCTATTTATTAAACTGTTAATGGCAAAATCGGCAGTTGTGTTACCATGTTTCGCTGTACCATGTGGAGTAATGGACACTTGAATTTTTTTTAGCAATGTTTGAACATAGAAGAATTAATCCCAAACAAGTTTTGGTGAATAGTCTAATTTAGTCAATCTGACAAAATGAATCATTCTACCTGGCGGTCCTGCACCATCTGTGGTAATTATGAAGCGTATCATTATGTCTCTATTTAATAAAGATACAGGCCGTGAGGGTAAGTAACAAGGTAGGTCAGATGTCAGAACTTTTGGTTCATCATTCATAGAAATTATAGTCTGAAGTTGAAAATTAGTTGTTTTCCAATAAATGCATTGTTAACTGTGGGAGATAATAAAGGCGACTGCTTCCAGTGAACAGATGTTGACGGATATATTTGCCAGTTTAACTCTCCCAATTCCCTATTAGAATAATTGATTCTGGTTGGTTAATTGATGCAAATCTTCCAGTTATGTAATTCCTAATTAAGTTTAAACGTCCAGACAATGAGTCGGATGCAATAAGAACTATTGGATTCAGAGTGAACTTGAGAATAAATTTGACCAGTTTGGTAGGTAGTCTGTTCTCATACAAGGCAACTGAAATCAGAGTTCTGGCTCTTTTCTTTTCAATATTGTGGAGCGAAACAATTTTTTAATAATTGTCGGAAAGTTGCAAAAGCACTTAAATTTACAAAATAACAAACCCACGTTTTCTGACGAAAGTACAATTGAAACGAAATACTTTAATGCATACAGCAGCTAAGAAACTTTCATTTCTGCAAAGTTAGAATTCGAAAAAAAAGATCAGAATTAATTGAGAAACATCATACGTTTATGAGTACAATAGAAAGCCTTGGGTAGTTGCTGGAATATTTAATTTGTTAATTTCTATGCGATAAAGCGTTACAGAAACAGAAACCCGATAAGTAGACAGTTCAAAAGCAGACTGTATCACCTGCCTTAAAGATGGGGTACGCAGTAATTAGGGTTTCAAAATAACAGCTTGAAACAAAGGGTAGGTGTAGCTTTTATCGTAAATTCCGCTTTGATAAACGACGGATTTGATGGTTGTATCCACAGAAATTTACATTTTGTAAATGCCTATTAGTTTTGTTCTGGCACCTATTACCCGACTTTTGTGCTAACAGCTGACACCAAGTGTCCCAATTTAGAAGTGAACCAGGTTATTACCCAAGATGGTGTTGAAACAAAAGTTTATGAACAACTTTGTACATTTAGTTTCTCCCTTCATTTCTGTTTTTAACGCATTGTTCACAAGAGGCCTTACTTGTAAGAAAACTGGCAATATATGTTCCCTGGTGTTAGTGGAAGAACATCGGATTAAAGTTTGACATTTTCAAAGATTTTTTATTATATTTTCTGTGTTTTCTGGTGTTGGCTGAAGGAGGGAGCCAGAGCCAAGATTCCCAATAAAATAAAGAAATTACTACCTGAAGGGGGTTGTATTGAATCATTGGAGAAATGTTTCGGGCTTTGTACGCTGCAGGTTTGTTGATTTTACCACTTGTACTTCTCATTAACCATGCTGGCTTTTATTTGTTCCCAATAATTCATTGCCATCAATAATTTCCATCAATATGTAGACAGCTGTCAGGCTTATTCAGACATACATAAACTCGCGTCATAAAATCCATACAGGCTGATGTATATACATGGCTCATTGGACTGAATTTGAAGTAAATATTCTGTTGCATAAAACGGTAATCTACATATAGCGCTACCAATTTCACGATAATTATCATTTTTTGGTAGATATTCTATTCAACACATAAAATATCGCAGCAGTTGATGTTGACATTTTGCGTCAATACAAATCGGTATTGCTGTAGTGTAGCAGAATAAAAGGGGAATGAATTTGAAGATCCATTTCGATATTAAAATTCGGTGTGGCATTTGCACAACATAATTGCCAAATTGGGTGATGCAGTCCTTGAAGAAAATATTGTCCAGTTGTTATTTTTGAATTCAGTTTGTTGAACTCTGAAATTTACAACGCCAAGCAATTATTTATCAATTTGGATGTTAGAGATGAATACTGCCATTGGTTTTGGATCACATATGCGGACATTTTATGTGATGGTAGTTTAGAAAATGTCAGTATGGGGAACTTGGGAGGTAGGCCTTCTCGCCGTATTGTTGTGCATTAATATAAATTAAATTCTTGTACCCAATGCAGTCACTTGCACAAACGTCACTTGCTACTTTATGTCGATGTGTTACTCAAAAGTCTAAATAGAATTTGACCATCACCAGAAGTGGAAATGAGTATCAGCACAAAGGTATCTTCTGATCTTTCAGGTTGAAGTTGGGTCTCGTAATTTTCCCAATTCGGTTCTCCTTTATATAATTTTGTACGCTTTTACACAAACAACGGCTCTTTTTTATCTTCTACTGAGGGGTAAAAGCTTAGAAAACTATATTACAGCATATGTTATTTGAGTTTGACATTTAAAGAGGCATGATTAGTTTGAAAATGTTAAAAAATTGCCTCAATGCATTATAGTGTCATATGGAATTAGAAAAGCAGCAAAGAAGCTTTTAGCGAAACAGGAACAGATAAGTATATTAATGACATGCAATGTTGTTAAGCTCTTATTGATGACGTTCTATTCGCATATGCTAGAAATAGTGATTTACCGTGAAAGTTTAAATCAACATGAAGACATAAACTATGACAATACTTTGGATTCATATTGAAATGCTCTTGATGGTCTGCTTGCATTATCGCTGATCAATCAACAAAATTGATGGCCATCTTGACCACAGCGGCTTCGGTGCGCTTGCGACTTGTCAAGGAGCTTGTAAATCCATGGATGTCATAAATAGAATAATCCACCAAGAGCTATTGCGACTGAATACTTGGCAAAGGTCATTAAAGTTGCACTGGAAATAATGTTGATTCATCCATGTTTACAACATTTAGGTCCTATTCACACCAGAGCATGCTAAGTGCTGTTTAACATGCTCAACCACAGTTAATGGCAAATATGGTAATTTAATAATGTAGTTAATCAGATCATGATAAAAGCGACGCGCAAATACAGCATATTACTTACGGACATCAATATACGTGTGAACGCATTGTCTTCCTACAAACACAGTTCTGCTGTAATTTGTCCCCAGAGAGATCGGAACAATTTTGGATGGCACGACCTAATTTCGCAAAGGCCTGACCTTATTTTAGGGATTTAATAAAGGCAAATCATACTCGTATAAATCGTCCCTGTCACTGTCCTTCTAATTGCATATTCGTTTTATGGCATTGGTTGGGGTACGGCCTCATCATATTCTTAATTTCCTTCTTTGAGAAATTTTCGCGTCCTATTCTCCACCACAGCAGGAAAGATATCCAACATGTATGTATCTGTTGTGGTGAGGTTAGTGACACTGCTGTTTTGAAGCAGTCGGGGAAAGTGTTTCAGGGAATCTGTTACGAGTAATTGCATTTGAGCTGTCTTCTAACGCAGAGAAATGACCATGGTAGTGGTAGGCCCGTGCGGAACATACAAATAGAATCTGCCTAGTTTTTCTGCCGACTGTATGAGTTGTGGGTCATATTCCAGGGCATCCTGGAGGCCTTAGAGTTTCTGGTGCCTGTCGATGCTCTAGGTTAGAAATGCTAACCATGGAACCTACAACTGCTTTGGGTTTTAGAACGTATGATTGAAAGGTTAAGGAATATACTCTCAGAAAGCCTTTGGGTATAACAACTGTTGGGAGCGACTAAAAAGGACAAGCAGCTTAATGGAAGCGATTGCTTTGGGGCATAGTAAGCAGTCTAGCTGTTAAACAGAAGGCAAAAAGAAAAAAGAAGAGAGAAAGGCTTGCTCTGGGCACAGCAAGGTGACGAACTGGGTACAATTAAGATATTTTCCATGTATATGCCTATAAGCTCTGTCATCTGAGCGGCATCGATGATGTGATGTGTGCCACATCCGTAGTTGACCACCCCTCTGGGGTAAAGTGATCAATGAGCGTGTGATTAAAAGACTCAAAGAGACCATGAGCCGATCACTTACAAAGCTTAACGCTATTAATGAGGCTTGATTAAAGTGTTCAGTACTCGTACTGATCAGAGCCCAAGCAGAAACATCCTTCGAGTTCGTCATCTGCTTGTGCATGCCTGTGACACTGTAAAGACGACGCGGTTGTAAAAAATCTGTGTCAAATGTGGCCTGACACTTTATGGTCTCGTTCGGTTGTAAAAATCCTTCAACAGTGGCTTTAAAGTGGAAATTGTCTCATGCAGCATTTGTAGATAGAACAAACGTCCCCCCACTCTCTTGATGGCATCTTATTACGCTCCCCCGAAGCATAGAAATGCAGTAAATGCCATGGCACAGCTTTAAATTGATGAGTAGCTGCTCTTGCGAAAAATTTCACATGGGCATAAAATTTGCATGGTTATTCACTCGGAAATATGTGACTTTAATTCAGAACTCTGCATACAATGCACGCATAAAACCTTGCTATTTGATATGAATGTACAGTTATGTCACTCAGAGGTCAATGCGAATGGCAGAGAATCGACATTCAGCGTGCGGTTAAAACGTACCATTGATACGGAGGAGGAAGCGATGATGGATGTCTTTATTGAGAGAAGGATGGATTCCTGGCGAACATAATGTCAATGGAAACTTTGCCTGTTGTGTATGGAAAATATAATTCGAGATGAATGCAGCAGTCGTATTGTTGTATGGCCTGAAAATAATGCTCTTAAAAAGGCATGGGCATTATTGCCATGGGGGACAGAAAGGTAGGAGGATAATTGAAAATTGCCCTGCCGAAGATTTCAATTACCCTATTACAGATAAATAAAGAGAAAACGTGAAAAGTAGGAGACGGAAATGGGAAAGGTTAGAATTGATTAGATGGTCCTTCCATTTATTCTTAAAGAGCTGTCAGGGAAAGTTGACATAATTGGCTAGAAGAGTATGCAAGACGGTGTAGCTCCATAGCAAATTGCATACACTGGTGCCTTTCCTTCCCGAAAATGAAATGGCCCCGTGTCTATTGTATGGACCTGGAGGCACCAGTTCTAACAATGGAGCTGCTATTGAATCCTGTCCTACTGTCCCTACTCTCCTGCGCTTACACTGTAGAAGCTTTTGTGCGCCCTACCTGCAGTAGAATGCAGTGCTGATTACACAACGGCCCAGAAATTGTGGCAGTCCAGCCTTCTCCTCGTGCATACCATATTTTGTCTCATACAGGGCCGTATGTAAATCTTTTTGGATCAAATGTAAGACCAAATATGTTCTCGAGTAAATGACCGCACGAACTATCATAATTTTACCCTTAATGAGATAAGTTTTAATATTATTAACAAAAATAAGGATTGGTGACTTGCTTACTGCAAATATAATTTTGTTGCAGCTTTCTGGCGTATGGAATGATTTAGGATTCAAGGTAATTTTATGGACGACAGACTGCATTAACTAATTTTCTCCTAACCAGCGATAAAATTTACTTACCGTAGATACAAGACATCTGATTTAGAGCCATGTATTAAACATGTTTCCCTACATTTTACTAGATAAAGTACATTATCATGGTAAGATAAAATTGCGTCAAATATTCCACCCGATGCATTTGAAAATGTGCATTAAAAGACCTGTCAAAGAAGAGTGACTCTGAACGATTTTACAGCGAGTCACTGTTTCAAACTTTTAGCATCACCAGCGGCAACAAAGCAGCATGTAGGACTGAAAATAATTAACCTTACATTTAATGTTATAGGTTAAATTTGTAGTTGAAGTTTAAAGTCTTACAAAATAAGCAGCACAAAATAATTGCTGCAAGCAAGATTGCGGTTGGGGCACAATTGAGACATCAGTACACTAGATTGCTGCTTTCCCTGCAGTCTTCTCTTCTATAGCAGGTAGACAGTTCAATATAGAAGGAGTGTAACACAGAATCCTCTGTGGACCACCTAGTCTGTATGGACATACAGTCCTGTAAGTTTTTTGCATTAAAATTGCATGAACAACTTTTGTAACAGACTTAGTGGATTGAAACAGTCATCAATATTGAAAGAAATGTTACATATCGTCATTTAATGACTGTCCATGGGATGGATATCCAGCCATTTATGTCCATGTACGACTCAGTGTTGCTGCGACCCATTTTGGAATTCATCTTGTTGTCACGCAAATGATGTACCTCACAATGGAGGACAATTTTATAGTGGATTTAGACCATGAACAATAAAACCTTGATTTAATTTATTGGTGATAATCCGCTCTGCGTGCAGCCAATGGATTTTTGAATGATTTTGCATTTAGAATTTGAATTGGCGGTGACAAAATGCCATTTATTTAGGCATTTTAAATCAGATTACTCGATCAAAATGCATGTCATGTAGACTGATAACACCTATTCTGATATTTGATATAGCGTGCATGATTTACACAACAATTTTTTTACTCAGAATTTAATTGTGTTAAAATAATCACTACGGTTTGTGATGCAGGTAGTGTGTGATATCAAATAGATACATGTAAAAACATGCGTGTTTATTCATGCTACCCAGTCTCCGTGGAAAATGACAGCTTTTTTTTAAGGAAACCTTTTTGCCAACTATTCTCGATGTATTTATTATTTAATAAATTCAATTATTCAGGACCTTTTATGCATAATTGAAAATTAACTAGTAGTGTATACCTATACCTGTGTAGTCAGCCAAAAAGCGGAACACGTTTTCATAAAGGTTGAAAGAATTGACAGAAGTTAACGAATAGTCAATAGATGCGGGAGAAGTATTTCATCCACCATGCTATTGCCTTGAAAATAGATTGATTCAGTAGCTGTGAATCCGGCTGTAGAATAACATTTGCAGTGGTGTGTAAAGCGTCGGTTTTTCAATAAGTATTTTTTGTGAATCGACGAGTGACGAAAACAGGCATTTTCTGTGTCAATGAACTACACATTAAATATCAAATTATTTTAGTATTGATGTTACGGGCTAATTGGGCCGTATTTGGTGCTATCAGCAGCATGTTTAAAAAAATTATCTGATGCATTTTGGGAGGCTTTTTAAAAATTCAGCTGCAGCGTCAGTTTAACTTCTGACGGACGTAACTCATTCATTTATTCGTTGTAAGGTTTTAATTAACTTGTTTGTAAAATATTTACATTTACTGTGGAAGTGGTGAAATTGAAAACGACCAATGTTGTTTACAGTAGCTATTTAAATTAGCAGCTGCTTCGTTTTAGGGAGTGGACGTGGTAATAGCTGGGGATGTAGAGTAAATGTGATTGAATCGTCGCATGTTGAGTTATATTTCCGGGTATTGATCCGTGCGTTTTCAGTGTACGAGGGTATTTATTCAAGACCATTTGCAGGAACGGATGAACATCGGAGAGCAGCGAACAGAGAAGCAAGTTGCCTCATCAAAAATTCATGCGTCCATCACCTGTGCTTTAATTCCTCCTCCAAACCCTGTAACCAAACAGTAGTTTCATTCATTCACAAAAGACGCAGTGCCAAAGTTAATTCTCTGAAAACAGTCACCTCTTTCCAGCGAAATCATTAACATAATTTGTTAATTGCTAGTCGGTATGCTTTATAGTGCGGACGGTCTGTTAAAATGGCACTACGTTCATCTTTTTTTTTCTTTGTTTTTGTTGTTTTATTAGAAGTCGTCACATAGCAGGTATCTGTTAATGATTGGGGATGAATTGGGAGGGTTGGTTACATAGTGAAGATCTTACTGGGCTGGGTTACAGGAATAGTGCTAGTGATTTAGTTACGGAATTGTTGGTACCCACCCATTCATACAATGTACGTGGTGTTATTTCCAAATAAAGCCCACAATCTACTTATTTGGTGTACCTGATATCTGTATTGTATCTGCTTCTCCGCCAAAGCAACATGAGGCTATATTTAGCCAACATTGCTTAATGTAGAGAAACGACCAGTTCAAAGGCATTAATATCTGATGTAATGTCATAGATATACCTGGTGTAAAAAGCAATAATGAGAACACAGAATATATGCTACATGTAACAAGATGAATTTTTTTCATTGTTTTACCCTCTCACGTTGTTCCGTTTGGGATCACTTGCGTCATTTACTTAGTTAGGAAAATTTCCTTTGAGGTTTGTGAAAATGTTCCGAAACCGACTGCTTTCGTTTGTTCGAAGACATTTACCAGTGATATAAATGTCATTGACCGAGATTTGACGCGATATGAAATGACGCGCATTTAATCCAGCGCAATGTAGTTCTGTAAATATTCATTAATTGAATTAATTTACGTTGGACAATCAATGGTCATTAAAGAAAAGTTGATCAGGTGATCAGTACAATAGTGAGAAATACGTTCGACCTTCTGGAAGGATAATCTTTATTGATCTTAGCAGTTTTGGAAACTATGGACTAATTCTTGCGTCCAATGAGCTGGCACTTCACGAGCGGTACAAAACAAGTGCAAGTTCAGGAGACCAGTTAATTTGTTTACGAGGTTGGGCATCATTCTAAACACGCTAATAAGAGCAGAGAAGACAAATGCGTGAGATTGACTGTGCTTATTGGAAGACGCATAAGAAGGCAAAAATGATTGATGATGAAACAAGGACTTCTCTACATTTTCCATAATTGGACGTCATGTCTGGAGTATTTGCCCAGGAATGCAGTAAAATCCCAGACTAATCTCAGTGATTGATAATTCTCTTATTTATGAAAATGACATCCCGTTCAAATGCTCATGGATGCTTGTCAGGTTTTGAAATTCCCTCCCCGAGTTGTAATGCGATGTGACCCATAACTACAGGCCGGCATTTATTCCGACACAGTCCCTCCAGTTTTAAAATTTCAATGCATGGCCGAATAAACGATAGAGGTGCCGATACGCAGGAGTACATTTGCTAGGCTTTGGACCTTTACACTTGAAGGAAAAAATGACGTATTCCTTCAAGCTTGTCCCACTGAGACTTTGCGTTTGAAGACTTCTTCTTGTACTTATTCTACCAAGAATTAATACGAGACTTTTTGTTACCGTCAGACTGCTTATCGAGTCAAGTTCTAAATTTGTAGTCATCAGTGCCACACTTTGAGCTTAATGGATTTTTATGGAAATAATCCCTTAATATTTCCTTTCATGTGGGTTTTCGTTGCTAAAGATCTGGAGGAAATTGCTTATTGATGTGTGTGTGCAGGCATGTGGTTGGTGGTCGACTGATTAGTATAGGATTAAAGTGTCATTGAGACATTTTCAGGGTCAGTGCAAGTTCAATAGAACTTGTAATGCAAATTAGTCACATTACTCATTGATTCAGCACACTAGCTTCCATAGTCGAAAATGAATAGAAATCCGGCTGCATCTGTGAGCTTCAAGAACTCCTTAATTATCTGTGCACTACCGAAAATGCGTCTGTCGTTGCATTTAAATTGCAAATCCAATTAATACTTCGTGCTAAGTTTATTTTTCTCTATTTTCTATTTTCAGGTAAGAATCAGAGTTTTGGGCTTTTTCGTATATGTTCTGGTGATGGTGGTAAGTTAGTTAATTACTTAATATCGTAAAGTATGTAAAACTTCCATATGCAACTTTCAGCAGTTCCGAAAAAAATACTATTGATGCTCTTTTTTTTTAATCAAAAGTAAGTCAGCGGTACACAGTGAAAGATGCCTTATCCTATGCGGCGCATGGAAGAGAATTATTGTCAAAGTTGTCAAAAAGTTCTTATTAATCTCAAAATCATTCAATAGCTTTTACCTGCTGAGCCACATATTGCGTACAGCCGGTCTCCCACGGAAACACACGTTTTCTGAAAATGCATGATATGCCATCTTTGGCATTTTATTCAGCAGAAAGCCAGACCTTTTCTTTGCAGGTGTAAGTTGGGAAACCATGCCATAGCATTTGCTAAGAAAGCAAGTTCATTTGAATACAGTGCCAAGTTGAGACTAGAAGGCAATACACATTTTGAAAAATATGGGAATGAAAGAATAAAATCCATTTCCCCGCGATTCTGTTCGTTCTATGGGCTCTGCCCGTGTCCACATGAAAGTTGTGGATGAAAAATGACCACTTTTGGTCATTACTTTGAAAGGCCATATTTCCAACCTCATAAATTTCACCGCGTTTTATTGGGGATGGATGGGGTTTTCAGCAGGTGAATAAAGATTTTGTGAGTTGAAAGTCGTTAATGCACAGTGACATTTTTGTGATGAATTAAGAGCCTTTTTATAGTCAACTTCTCGGGAAGGTGAGAGAAGTTCTCTTTATGGTGATCTGAGACGGTAAGCCAGTTCATTATGTGGGTCATGATGTACACCATCGAGTCTCTGGAGTGTTTTCTCTCAAGTATTTGCCTTTAAATGTTGAATGCTCTAAAAGGTAGAATTAGGAGACAAGACACCTTCTTCATGCAGACTGACGATCAGTTGGCATAACACTGACAAGCAAAGCAATTCATCTTGACCCAAATAAATATGCGTACATGGCAGAAGGGACAATAGGATTCGTCTTCATGATGCACTGGTTTAAAATCTCCATAAAAGTGTCTTTTGACGCAGGCATATTTATGGCAGGTAGCACTGGAAAAGGACTACAAGCTTCGTTTGCAGAGCAGTTTTGCAGGCGACCTTAGATGGAGAGAGGGTATCAGAGCATGGCAGTGATGCTGTGTATGCCTTCATCCCTCCTAAGTTGCATTGTGTTTAACCTGACATTTTAATGCAAAAAAGTTTTCCTCAGATTCAACGACGTGACCACATCTACAAAACATGGTCATCAATTCTGCAAGCTACCTATTTGCAAAGTGTCCAAGATGAAAGTTTGGTCGACGTCGGTGTAAATACGTTCCTGAAAAGTTGCCATATTTCCCCCAATTTCAGTGGTGCTCTTTTTTCATCCCATAGTATTCCCTGCCTTGAAGCGGGAGCTGCTATTGAAACTTATAATTAATGGAAACGACTGAAGCATGGGAAAGATTATTATGATCCCAAGCAAAACCCCCATGTAATACATACAGTAGGAATTCTAAGCCTGGTGTATTACATTAATGAAAAGCACTATTGTGGTTTCGTTTCCTATGGAAAACGTTATCAAAGTAAAATGGCTTTGCCATACAAGTCATTACAAAAGTGAAACACCACAAAAGCTACCAACAATACTTGGATGATAAATAGCCGGAAAAATACCATCAATTAGCGGGAAAAGTAACTGCAAAACTTTGATATGGTCAAAATGAGAGACTTTTAGTTGTTGTCCTTTTATTAGTATTGAGTGGCGGCACGCATCTTCAGACGACAGTACTACCACAATCTAATGAAACGTAGCACGGCAGTGACCTGTACCACAGCTGTACCTGCAGAGATTGGCACGAAAGTCCTGACATTCTATGCGAGAGCTGTACTGCCCTTCCCGATATTCACGAGCACAGATTGGCTACCGCCAGACGGCCTCTGATCTTTTCATGGAAAGCCCACTCATTCACTGATAAAAAAAATCCTCTTGGAAGTCTCTACCATTCAATAGGTGTGTGGAATCTCTTACCATTCCACATCTTACTCCGACTCGATTCAAACTTATTATGATTTCAGTGTTGTGCTTGGTTCCTTCCTGTTCTCGGTGCTTTTTGTTTTCATTCCAAAAGATGTCAGAAAAAGCGTTACAGAGATATAAGATCTAATCCCACGTAACCCACGCAACTGACAAGAATACTTAGGTAATATGCATAATGAGTCTGACAAATGCTAAATAAATTGCACCGAATTGCCATTCATTACTTCGGTGCACATTATGTAATATTCCCAGCTAAACAAGCTAAAGCAATTACAGCATTTTCAGCCTCCGATCAAGAAAGGCAAGGCAGCATTTGCCGAGAATTGTTCTCAGAGAGGATTCGCGTAATAAATTGATAAGGTACCTTTGGAAACATCTTCAAAATCCACAAAACGTTTTGAATTTCAAAGTGAATACTGTGTGTAAACTTATCCTCTGACGTAGAATACAAAATTGCAGCTTTAAAATGAGGGTTCACATCTCTTTATGAACAGATGGACAATATTCGATTTGGTACGGAGTGTTCATCACCGAGAAAGTGTTGAGTTTTACAGACAATAAATTAGCCACTTTCTCAAAAACTTCGTGTATTTATTATTTTTCCGCACGTAATTTAAATGTTAATTTTAATTGAATTCCGTCCAAGTAAATCTGTAGTGCACTTGTCTAAATTCCAATTAGTGGCAGAGAGGAAAAAAAACGACACCATATTTATGAGCTACAAATCACTGGTGAAGCGTTTTACTGATTTGATCTTTTGTGGCGTTTGGAACAAATAGATTTAGGATAACATTAATACACATTAGTGCAATGAAAGTCAATTACAAGTACAATCCATTAGGCATTCTTATACATGGTTCCTTGTGCATTTGGGTAGTAGCTGTACTTTGTGGACAATTTGCTGATATTTTATACCCATTGGGAATAATCACAAGTTGACCTAATTCTCTTCATCATGCCTGCATATGGATGAAAGCCTCACTGGACCTTGATCTGCACTGAGATTCACAAATCAGGATTAGTCCAAATCCATGCTGTCCTATGTGCACACCAAGACGTACATGATGCTTAATTTGTTACTACTGCCTTGCAATCACTTTGAATTTTCTCTCTTGCTTTTGCTAGTCTGGGCCTGAGAAAACGTTTTACTTGTGGTTAATGCAGGGGCAGAGGGTGC
>JBCAUG010704196.1:0-13486 GCA_038406175.1 Haplosyllis leylae
CCCCCCCCCCCCCCCCCCCCCCCCCCCCCCCCCCCCCCCCCCCCCCCCCCCCCCCCCCCCCCCCCCCCCCCTCCCTCGTTCTATGGAGCAATTTTCAGAGATCCTCAAGTTTTTGCTCTGCCCCTAGGGAAGAGACATCTGGTGGCCACTTGGGCGTTTTACAGGGATTTTTGACTACAGTTTTATCCCTCACTGTTCTGCCGTGTTGCTCTGTGCATTACAGATAGTCCTTTGGGATTGGTCTCAAGCACCGCCCACAGATCACTACTAATGGTGTTTTGCGCGGCTGCTAGATTGCAACCTTTCACAAGATCAGCCCTTCAACCTACATCAATCGATAAAGCAAGATTCTGTGAAAGAATCATCCTCTCCGTTGGAATCTATCCTTTAGCTCCACATTAGCAGTGTGACAGGCAGTATGCTGTTATTTTCCAGACACAGACATTCGTTCTGGATACAGGACCCCTCCCCCACACGGTAGAGCTTTTCGGAAACAGCTATTTACCATTTTTGGTCCTGCAGCTTGAATGTAGAACAGGGGTGGGTCGGAAAGACAACGCTATGAATCTTTTCTGTTTATTATGTCGTTTTTATCAATATTTACTTTGAATTATTTAACTCCAACGTCTAAAAACACTTCAAGAATTAGAGAGAAATGCTCGACTTTGTGAGAAATGCTGTCAAACATCTGGTCCTAGAAGATCCAAACGTTACTGAATCGATAAAATTTGGCGCAGGTCATTTCACATTTGATATTGCGGGGACGATGCATCGATGATACTAGAAATATGAAGGAGTCAAGAATGTCACTTTGGTAACTCATTAAACCGCATGAGAGGTGAGATTGAATCCACCATAGATCAGATTGAACTGCTGAACATTTTAAAACTCAGAAAATGTGGAAAACTTGAGATTCTAGTTTGGGTGAATGATCATCTTTGATCAGCTATCACATTGTTAACCATCCTTGGTGTCAGCCAATACCAAAAATCATAAATGGTAACACCATGGCAGCAATTTCTATTGTGTTTGGCAGTGACTGCTATTCAAGATGATGACAACATGTTGAAGTTGAAAATTGGCCCAAACTTAATATGTTTGGTTTTAGCTGCCGGTCCCTGTGTTAACTCTATGAGTAATGGCAGTCACCTTTGTGATTTTTGGAAATGACTGCCATCTAAGATAGCTGATAACAGGCCAAGGTTTAAGATTGACCAAAACTTGGTGGTGTTCAGTTTTTGTTACAAGTCCCTGTGTTGACTCTGTTAGTGATAGGAGTCATTTTTGTGATTTCTGGTAATGGCTGCCATCCTAGTTGGCTGACAGGATGATGACTGATCAAAGAGTTGCCAAAAGTCACTTACACTCAAACTGGAATTTTGAGGTTTTCCAAGTTTTCTGACACTTGTTTCATTCTCACCTCACCTGGATTCAATCTCACCTTATGTACATGTCACTTGGCATGAAACAATATTTTTCATCTAGCATCTGAAAAATTTCCAGGGCAAAAAACCAGTAAGTTATTTCTAGGAGACACCAATGATTACCAGTAGGTGTAACATTTTCTGTGGTGCTCTGTGCATGGTTGGAAAATATTCATATTGAAATCAAACACTTTTAAACCATCTAATGTGTCATATTTAAGGTTGGCAACCGTCCCCTTCCAAACGTTATCCCCCAGTCCTTTTCCTAGACCCGTCACTGCGCGCAGTATTAGGCATGAATAGACTGCAGGCTGCATTCTGCTCAGAAAAAGTGCATTCTAAGTCCAGTTTGGACCATGCATTTTCATCAAACATACCTAAAAATGCGCAATGTACTTGCTCATACCTGAAAACAAGACACCAGCTGACACCGCAGAGATAACTTCAGTGGCAACGCACAAACGTCGCATGAACGGGTTTCGTTCAGAAAGTTGTTAACGAATTAACGTTCTGTTCGTCGAAGAACAATAATTTGCCAAAGGTGGTTTTTCGTCTAATTTGAACATTTATCAAGATTGTTTTGTTTTGCTTTATTTTTTTTGTTTTTTTTTTTGTTTTATTTAAGAAGAAGTCTTGTCAGAGTAGCTTTTTTTATCTGGGAAATTATAAGATTCGTGTCGAAACACCGAAAAGCCTGAATGATAGCGGCATCATTGAGTTGCCGAGCAAATGAACTGAGGATGGAATTTATTTTTCAATTCAGGAGGCACGAAATTTGGAATTTAAGAAATTTCGAGTGAAAATGCAAAGTAAAAAAGTAAGATACTAAAAACCTGAGAAGACAAACGTGTGTTAAAATATAGATCACGAATTAGTTCGGAGAATCATCAAAATTAACAGTACTGTAAACAACATAGAACTTAGTGAAGCTTTTTATAGTCCCCGCAAGCTCTGCCAGAGGGACCAAATAGTGATTGACCTGACTGACTACCTCTGCATAAAGCAAATCTTGGTGAAAGTCATTGGACTTAGACAAAACTTGGAATAAACAACCCCCCCCCCCCGAAAATATGAAACTTTGGGATTTTGTCAGCTTGAACTCAGGAACAAAAGTTGGAAAACCTGCCTCAAAAATATGGGACTTTGGGATTTATGTAGATTTGAACTCGTGAAGAAAACCTGGAAAACCCCCCACCCCCAACCACACCTTATGAAGGGGTTGCTTTGATTTTGTGATTGGTGATGAGCGGGCACCATGGTGAGCCTCCAGTTCGGGAAGCACCTCGTTTATTTTTGGTATTGATACAATTCGTATTACTGGAACGCTGTTGTTTTTAATTTGGCCCAATGGCGGGAGTTATCTAAAATGGAAATCTTACTGGCTCGAGAAAGGTCTACTGTAAAATTACATTTAAGAGATTTTAATCAGTTTGAACCTTTGTGTGAACAGATACACAAGTGTGATTTGAAGAAGCTCTCCGTAAATCAGTCGCGCTCGTGAACTCGTATTATGACGAACGCAAATAATCAAGACGCAAGTATTAGAATCGGTGTCAGGTGATGATACTAGAAGCCCAAGTGTAACACATAGTAGGCAGTTGCGATCAGAAATGTCACGAAAAGCTGCCTCTGTATATACAGGGGTTACCGTGTATGGTTGACTTTCATTCTTGAATGAAGATTCTAGTTTATTATCTTTCACTGAAGCTGTCTTTGTGCTGTGAACGCTTGTGGCGTGTGAACATCCATAACAACGAGGGGACATACAGAAGGAAGCGTAGTGCATCGTATAGTGTATCGAACTGATCTCGTTGTGGGACACGGCAGCGTTACCATTACCATGTGTGTGAGTGGACTTATGTGTGACACCCAAAGCGTTTGCAGTGTCAGAAAAGTGCTGAAAACGCGCTGTTAGGATGTTGTCAGACTGCTCTCTAGAGGTGGAAAGTTTACATACTTCAAGAAGAAGGGCTAAGGAATGGAATACCTTCGTAGGATTTTGCAAAAACGCGGATAACTTAGGTATATTTTGCTGTTCTTGATTCAGGACGTTTCACTATAGACTGAGATCTATTGACGTGCACAAACAACGCTGACGGTCGTGTGAAGGTTTCATTCATTTCTGAATTCGCTAGTTTTATCACAACACGGATAATATAAAATGCTAGTTTTACCAAGGAATGGAAATATCAAAACTCTGTGAAGATTATATTTGCAAAAAAAAAAAAAAAAAACAAGTTCAGTCTGCGGCAGGAGGCCTTCGAAAGTAAGACGCTACTTCACTGTGGCAAACAGAGACAAGGCAAAAATGGCACAGATCGGATCATAGAAATACAGGATACTTACAAATTGCATTTTTTGTTCAAATAGAAAGATGAAGACAGTTCAAGGTAAACGTAACATGTACGCTTTGCACATTGTTTCTTTTTTGCGAATTACTAATATCTGTCGGACGACATATTAATGACACAGAAGGTGTTTGAAGTCATTCCTACTTTGTGCATTACCTTCATTTTATTCACTATGGATCCGAAAATAACCCGTTTGTGCTTTGTTTTTTTTTTCTTTAAGTATTTGCGTCATTCAAGAAGAAGAAATGTTTGCGCATATAAATTGTCACGTTAGTTTAATTGACATGACGATTGACTGCCCTGGTTTTAGCTCATGATACATTAGTGTCTTTATATTCAAGAGTAATATATCTTCCTTGATGTATTTAGTAACTTAATATTGTCCTTTTCAACTAAAACTATGAAAACATTAAATGTTTTCTTTTTTCATTTTCAAAGCTATGATATCACCTCCCGCAAATGGGATGAAGATCTTGAAGGCCAAGGTAAGAATAACTTTTGTCTTACATCACGGACCTTTAGCAAGTACACATAGACGTGAAATTTTGGATGTAACACATGAAGAGTGTATCTGTTTTACTTGAGGTTGAGATTTCTGGCAGAGGTTCCATCCGATAACATACTCGACAGTTAAATTGAGTATGTTTTCGGGTCCAAACATACTTGACAGTAAAATTGAGTATGTTTTTGGGAAGGTACCATGGGCAAGAAAAAACATACTGAACAGTTAAATCAAGTATGTTTTTCAAAAGTAAATATTTACATGGACCCAAAAACATACTTGATTTGACTGTCTGATATGTTTTCGGGAGGAACCTCTACTACAAATCTCAACCTCAACCTCTGCTAGAAAGGATCCACCATAAAGATATCACACGTTTATGTGTACGTTTTTTCATACATTACCTGTTTGCTGAAGGTCCCTATTCTTATGCAAAAATATGTGTTATGGTGCAACATTTTCCAGATTTAAAATTGTTGACTGAGCGTCACTTCATATGGTTGTTTTTGTGGTCCGTTTCTACCCTACAGTCAGTAATATTTTATTCGTGAGACACACTCTACTGAAGCATACAAGGTTTTCCACTAGCATTGGAAAAATGAGAAAAGTTTTGCAGTTTAGCTAGGCGAAATGACATTGGACGAAATGTCGTAGTCGTCTGTCCTGGGCACATCGCGTATATAGTTGAAGCAATTGGTTTTGAATTTTTTTCCGAAAAGTTGGGAAAAGTCAGGTATATTTTGGTTAAACGAGAGTAAAGTAAAAGGCTTTTTATGACAGTAAAATCAAGAAAAACTCCGGATAAAGTTCGGGAAAAAACACAACAATTAAATTATTTCACATAGCAAGTACAACAAGGAAGCCAAAAGGCTTCTGGTACAGATGTAGCAATTTCATTTCGGTGATTTCATGTCGTGTCTACTATTTGTAAGCTGAAGTATTACCAAAAGAGGTATTATTGCCTTTCCCAAGTTGCTTCTGCAGATGACAAAATAAAAACAAAAAAACAAGCGAAGTCGAGAAAAAGATAAAATAATATCTTGTCAGCGTTATTCCCATACTTATTTAGACATGGTAGCAGTGGACCGTTGTCCTGTGGCCACCTGATTCCATGACCGTGCAAAAAATGGTTCTTGGTTTCTGGTACCAATTAGCGGGTTCCGGGTACCAGTTTTTTGTAATGTGCCACAAAATCTGGTAATGCGTCAAAATGTTGTGTGATGCATCGGCACATTACACAATCTTTTTGGGGCAGGGGTGGGCGCATTACAAAAAGGTGGCACATTACAAAAAACTTGTACCGGGAACTTGCAAACTGGTACCCGAAACCACAAACAAGAACCATTGCTGTTGCCGGCCTCCCTGATTCCATCTCTGGCCTCCATGATTGACATTCTACTGGCCATCTAAAATTCTGTAAACTTGCTTTGGGGTCCCTTCGACCAAATTCTGGATCAGCTAATGAATCAGTTTCAGAAATAAAAATCGGTCTCGTACGTTCTTTAAAGGGGAAAAAAGCCGTCAATCATAATGCTGTTTCTGAACTTGCATTGAATCTGGACCACTTGAGTTGCCTAGATTGGCCATTAATTTTCAAATTTTAACGATAACCCTGTTATTGCTGTGTTAAAGTTTATCGATTGAAACAAGAATGAAACGTTACGGCAAATACGGTGAAAACTTGGTTCCATTCGTGCGAAACTAACATTTTAATCTCATTTTTTTAGTGTTTTGTATCGAATCTTTGAGTTCAATGAATGTCAGTAACATTTAAATCAACTAGATTAGGACCCGGTATTTCATATTAAATGATGTCGAACAAGTGTTTTAAACTAGTTTCGGAGCAGACGAACGCATTACCGTACTTGCTTACCAGAAGTTTTCGGTAAGTCCCTAAAACATCCGTTGAAGAAGGTGCTACGTGTAGCAAGGTCCACATTACACGGGTTATATTTAAACGGAACGAATGACTTCTTGTCTCTGCAAAAAAACATCATAATTTGGTACTAAATGGAAAATATTCAAATCCTATATCATTATTTTGGTGGATAAGACACAATCGACAGTTCTGGAACATTTTTTATTTGTGGAATCTGTGATTTAGAAAACTGTAAAAATGCAACTTTGGGTCATGAGATATGGTTATTTCACTATATTTTCTAAAATATGGGAATTTACAAACTAAATTTCCTTCAGAATTTTAATTGTGTCATTACTCATCGAAACATAAATACAAGAATTGAATATTTTCTTGAAAAAGTATTCAGTTTTGACTATTTCTGCCAAGACAGGAAGTCATTCGTTCCGTTTGAACATAACTCGTGCGTTTCATACACTAGATGAAACCCGTCGATCACCAGGAGATTTTTTTCCCAATTTTTTTTTTGTAAATTTGTTACCAAAAGTCATAAAAGAACAACAACGTGTGTGGAGAAAGTTGTCGATTTGTTTGAAGGGACGAAGTTTTTTTAATTGTCAGCGAGAGGCTCCCAGATCGAAAGTTTTTGCGTGAACTTGAATTATTGGGAGTTATAGGAAAGGAACGCACTTCCAGCTGTAATCTGTGAACGACATTTCGTCAAATGACTATGTCGTCTAAAATTACCTTTGGACGTATCCAGAAATGGAAATAGTTCAATATTTGTTGTCATTCACCTTTGCATTGTGAATCTGATCTGGTGCGGAGAGTGCATCCCGCCAAAAGTCAATAGTAAAATGGAAGTGTCAGCACCTCCCGGTAGTGCTTTCTGGAAATGGTTGAATAACTAACCATAATGCACACAAAGATCAATGTTGTTCATCACTGTAAAATAGTTCAATAACCAAAATCAGTTGAAAAATTCTGAATAAAATTACAGTAATTACACAAATGGAATTTCGAAAATGCCGGAATGACCAATTCATCTATATTTATTTCAGAAACTCAAAATAATCATGTACAGATTAAGTGACTTGACGTTTAGTAAAATGAAATGTGCATCAGATGAATTGACATTAGACGAATTGTCGTGGACTACATGAACATCGCATGTAGTGAAACCAGGTGTTTGGAATGGGCATGAGTTTAAGTATTAGTTAAATGTTCGGTCAGAGTGTTTTCAGTGCTGATAGTTTGTTCGAGGGCCTTTAGGCCCTCTAACTGTTTTAAATAATGATTGGCACCTTAAGAACCCCTATAGGATGACTGAATAACTATCAGAATTGAATTTTCTTGGCCTAACCTATTCTTGTATTATTCAGTGATTTTTGTTCAGATTTGCTCAGAACTGAATAGGAGTGTCAATTGGGTCCTTACTCATAGTACTGTATTGACGGAATTGCCAATTTGCCTTTTAAGGCCCGGGCAATGACCCAGAAAGTCAGGGGAGCAAACAGAATAACAATAGCATGGAGAGCCACTGTGACATGGAGCGAGCCAAGCAGTGGCCTTCCCAGTCTCATTTAACATTTAGTCAGCGAGCCAATAACATGGATTATGGGCCAACTTCAACCTCAACGAAAAGTGGCTTTAGGATTAATATTTTTTATGAATTTTTTTGTGGATACTGTATGGGTGTCTGGCTATCTGCATGCAAGAGCTTGAGTCTGGATTATTATTATTTCCTATGGATATTTAGGCTCAAAGTTGGGCAGAAATTGGATTTCAGCTGCCTTCAACCGAAATCATAATCTTCAAAAACAAGGTAAAAATTACCAAAAATAATTAAAAATTTCACATTTTCGTCACTTCCAATGAACTTTTTGATTCATTTTACCCTGAAATGTTGTGTCATACCTGTGGCCAATCTTCATTTTCAGATTGGGTGCAGTCAAAAGTGCACTCAGGTCAGTGCAGTTTAGATGTCACATTTAGTGGCATGTGTCACTTTCTGATAGTTTCCCCGTGGAGAACAAAAGGCCTCCATGGTGAAATTATCAACTGGTAACATCACCTTCTCTGAATAGACGAAAGGTGCCAGAATTATTTAATTGGAAGATAATGCACTCATTTCACTCGACTTCTAGTAGTCAGGAGGCATGCATATAGCTTTCCGTCTCATCAAATTTCTCTTGACGGTAGACCAGATATGGTTTCCGCTGATGGGGGAGGGGGTCCACGTGGGCGTTAACTATGGGTCCAGCCAGAATCCAAAGTTTTAATTACTCTATGCTTTACCCCTCCATAAAAATACAAAGCTGACTTGGTCTTTGTGCTTTATGCACCCCCTCTACTTTGCCTTTTACGCTTGGCTTACATTTTTGCTTTACACTTTAAACCCCACCCCTAGACCTCAAAAGCATAAAGCGTACTAACTTGGCTTTGTACAGTTTCCCACTCAAAATGTAAAGCATAAAACCAGGTGGTTGCACCTATTGTAAGTGCAGCATCGACATATATTGGGTTAGATCCAGTAATAACTCGTCGAAACTGTCATTGGTGATGTTGGTTTTAGATCAATTTCATTTACACAAGGAAGCAAACGTTGACTACTGTAATCTGTGTACAATAAGAAATAGGATTGTTTACGATGTTGAAAGCGAATCTGGGAAAGCCAACCTAAATTATGGGAGTTACTCGAGGCAATATCAAGGGCACCATTCTGCTGGATATTACCTGTACTTAACTGAAACTTATTAACTTATGCCCTTTGATTTATTCACAAACGTCATTATTGGCATTCTCTAATGGCAGGCGGTTATATTCTGGGGTCAATTCGGCAAGCGTAGAATGTAGAACAATAAGAGTCTATTATTGGAAACGGATGAATGTCTCTTGGAACATCTATAAATGAACGACCATTCTCGAAATTTATTTTTTTTAGAAAAAGCAAAAAAAAAAAAAAAAAACAACTTCCATTTAATTGTGTTCATTTGTTACTGACCGCAGAGCTATTGTCCATCCACTCTCACTTTCACGAATTCCGGATCTTTAAATGTAAGGATAACAACGGGTAGCGGAAGATTATTCAAGCGGCTCCTAAAGAATTTGAATGAAAAGGCGCAGCCTCAGCTGGTGTTCGTTTCAGGTGATGTTAGATACATGAGACACGGACAATTAACCGGTAAAGGGCAGTGTCTCCGCCAGTACGTTTAGTTGCAAAAAGTAATTCTAGAATAACAGTATTCTTTCATTTGAAGACAATAGTCTTAGAATTAATCCAGCTGTCAGGAAGGATTTTGATAAGTAATATCTTTTCCAAATACGTCTCATCAGATTATTTTTGTGTCTGTTTTGTGAAACAAATTTGATAAAGAATTTTGGGAGTTTTTTTTTATTAAGAAAACTAATTTCGTTTCTGTTCATATGGAGCATACATGTTCTGAACACTTTTGTTTTGTTTTTTAAAAATTTTGTTTCTGTGATGTTTTATTTTGTGTTTTCTGTAATGTTATTTTGTGATGAGTCTTTTAGCACCTTAGTATATTGCTTTGGCTTCAGCAATAACAGGCAGTAATAAAGGAGTTGCAATAATTATCGTACATATCAATAGGTGGCGAAAATCTTTACTTCATGTACTAAATCCACAGACCGGTGTACAGCTGCATAGTGGTTTGTTTACGTCAGGCAGACACATACGGATAAAAGATATTTCTATTTTTATATTCAAATAACAAAACATCAAAGGTATTTTGGTATGTAAATAAACCAAATTTTGTAGCGTCTTCTCGCATGCACGTTCTGAACGTATGTTCTTGGTTAACATGTGTAACTGATTGCTGTTCTTTGGTGACTCGTTAGAGGCACCTTTGTGGTTAAGTCGGGGGGGGGAGGGGTCGTAACATACTGTCCCAAGCCTTTGACAGTTTTATGATAATTAGGCCTACTTTAAGCTGCATGAATTTGTTTACACAGAATGAATGCTATGACGTCATTTTGGACGTCATTTAAAAACATCATGTCGCGAGACGCCATTTGAACTATTTTCTTGACGTCATTTTCAATTGTTAATTGTCTCATTGCCCATGCTGGAGAGAAATATGAATAGGGCTTATAATGTTCAAATTTGGAGGTGATTTACTGTTGATTGATTTAGTGAAATAGCGTTCAAGCAAAGATTGAAAAGGTAAAATGTAAGAAAATATTGGTATTAAACTGCAGAAATGGTTTTTTTGTCAAAAAAGTAAGTCTCTTGTGGAAAATTGTGTTATTTGTTTTATAATATGAGTACCAGCCTTGATACAGTCGTTACCAGAAAGTTTGGAAATTTTTGCTTTATCACGGAAATTTAGATCTGAAAGTAATGGAATTATTTCACATGTAGAGATATTTTTGTTACAGATATTACACATTTTCAATACATTTTGGTTACAAATTAGTGCTTTACGTGGCAACTTCAATCAAAGCAATGAATAATTTGTTGTAAGCCCTGGGGAAGTATTGTGGAAAAATGACAACAGAAGATTTGAAATAGAAGAAAAACGAAGTTCCTGAAACTGAACCACAGTTTGTGGGAATTGTATCATTGTGACGGGACTAACATTTATTAATTTATTCAAAAAACATTTTCTCTAAACCCACAATTAAAAAGTGATTCAGGAACCTTGAATTAAGGTTTCCATATTATTCTTGGCGACAAACTTCACCGAATATCTGAAATAATAGTTTGAATAGAAATATGCTTACCGAATCCGCAGAATGTTAGGGAAACTTGTAGTTAAAGAAATATTTGTAGCAAAACAGGGTGGATCTCAAAATTTGAAAACGTTGCGGCTGATGGATATGCTGCAACAATCAACTTGGAAATGTCATCGATTGACTACACAATTGATGTAATTGAATATCGTGATTCATCAATTTTAAAGCAATTATTGTAACTCATAACTGGTATTGACTGCAGAAAATTCAGACAAAAGGAAAAACTACATAAACTGAAGATTAAAATGTCTGCCTTAGTTTGAAGCATTCGAGCTTTTTCAAAATAAGCGTTTTGTAATTACTGTAATTTCATGTTAAATTCTTCAACCAAAATTGGTCAGTGCACAATTAAAGTTCATATGAATGATTACAATTTAAAGGTAGAAACTCATTTGGGTTGGTGCGTAAGAATGACAAGGCCTAGATTTGATAAGATGTACTGAAATTGGTCGACATTCATGAACTGAAATCAGTCAAGTCTATTGTTTTTGTCTACCAAAAACAGTCATGAGATTTACTGAAATTACGGGAATTCAGTGAACACATTTTGAAAAAGCTCGATTATATATTTTTATTGCCCGTTGTCAGAATTTGACAGTACATAATAAATTGACCGTCTTTTTGTATGATTTCACAATTCTACCACGCACGCTGAGCTGGAATGTAAATGTCAAAGGGATTCGTTTAGTTTCTAAATATGTAGTGTGAAGTGACGTTTACTTTTCCTTCCAAACGCGTACATACACGAGGTGAACACAGGCTGAATAAATAAGTTGTTTTTCCAACGAAAAATCGTGACTCAGGGAGACGGTGAAACGGCGTGTAAACGCTCCGCAGGCAGAGCAGAACCGTTTCTATTAGTGATACCCGCAAAAGGTCACCGTCCTTATTGGGAGAAATGCTAAGTCATCATAGTTGCTGAGAAATACCCTACTTTGTACCCTACTCTCCAAGTGCTTATAATTAAATAATATTGACAATGTTACGTTTGCACAGTCACTCCGCCTGTATGAGAATGGTCACGGAAAGCATTTTGAGAACCTGAATATTACCAGGCTGTAGATTGTCAAGATTGCTATGCCATTTACGCACTATTCATTTCACCGATATGAAAGGTTCATTCACATGTAACAGTGGACTGCATTTACATTTGCATTGCCACCAACATACTGTTAAGGTGTGACGCAAATGTTGACTATAAGCACACTAATGCAAACGTCGTGTGTGAAAAAAAAACGTTTCGGGTGATTGTCCTCAGTGACAGCTATGTTTAATTCGATGAAATGGCTCGCGACTAAATTTGTACAACAGATACTGATTGAGCCAGCTTCTGTTGAATGATGTGGTCAGTGGGTTACAATTGTCCTCAACAGTGTGATGCCCATTTGAGGATATTTGTCACATGACATCCACCAATCATTTCTAATCAGTAACGGATCAAGGGGGAGGGGGACGTTAAGGTTCCCTTCCTACAGTCCTATAAAATTAAGTCACAATGAAGATGACTGAAAAAAGGCAGCCACACAGATTTTGTGTTCTTGCCCCCCTCCCCCCATCCTGACGTTGGATCTGCTACTGCTCGTCGTAAACATTGAGATGTCTGATCCATAAAATCTTATTTTCCTACAATGAAACATTTATGTGGAACCAAGTACAGCTACATATTGGTTCACAATATGATATTCCTCACTACAGTGTGTCTATTCTTAAAAATAACAAGCTTGTCACATTCACAGTAGAAGATTTAGAAAAGACCTGAAGGAAGGTTCCAGGCAATTTTTATTAGACAAGTGAGGAGATAGCAGCTTACTGGAGGACTCACCTTCCCGTGAAGACTGCAGCAAGGAGAAGTAGACGTTTTATCTAAAAAGGGAGAGAAAACTACATCCTGGGAAATCCCCAAATACATTTCACGAATCAATTTGATTGCAATGTCTATTTTTGGATGGCAGCGGTATGAAACTAGCAGTAGAAGTGGCATTAATTTCAGGCGCGCATCTCGGTAACAGCATTGATTAGCGATTTGTTTATTTGGGGGTTGTTGGTCGTACGCGCATGTTAAGTCAATATGGAGAATCAATCATATACCTATCATCCTCCATTACCATTATTTCTATCATATTATATTCATGTACACGACCTGCAAGGTAAATTGATTTGATCTACATATCCATAAAAAGTCGCACCGTGTGAACATCAACGACACGGACAAAAACGGTTCTTCTGTGAACACTCATTAATATCCATGAAGCTGTAACGTTTCTGTACGCCACCGTTTCCCAGTAGGGGGCGTAGTCAATTGGATATCCTGTCTCTGTACACCCTTGGGTTGGACAGTCCATGCTAAAACGGTGTACTGCGCAACCCGGGGCGGGGGCGGGGGTGGGAGTACAGACGTGGAACGGCTGTTTTTTGCAGGTGGTGGGTGATACTTTCAGCCAGGGTGCTGTGGTTAGTTTTAGCCAATCTGTCCTATGTAAGTGAGCCAATCAGAGATGGAAGCAATGATGTCATTGATTACCGACCGCGTACGTAGTACGGAGGGAAGGTAATAGTTTTACATCTGTCTGTCTGTCAACCGGGGGGGGGTACT
>JBCAUG010704307.1:0-13485 GCA_038406175.1 Haplosyllis leylae
GATGTTCATCCAGGGTGGTTGAGGTGAGTGGGTCTAAGGGTGGTGGGGGTCAAGGGGTATGGGGTAGAGGGTCCAGGGGTGGTGGGGGTCAATGGGGTATGGGGGTGGGTGGGTCTAGGGGTGGTGGGGTATGGATCCAGGGATGGTGGGGTATGGGGTAGGGGGGTCCAGGGGTTGTGGGGTCAAGGGGTATGGGGGTGGGTGAGTCTAGGGGGTATGGGGGTGGGGGGTCAAGGGGTATGGGGTAGGTGGGTCCAGGGGTGGTGAGGATCATAGGGGTAGGTGGGTCTAGGGGTGGTGGGGTTCAACAGGTTTGGTGGGGTCTAGGGGTAGGTGGATGGGCAATCAAGGGTTCTGGGGGTCAAGGAGTTAGAGCTGGATGGATGGGGATCAAGGGGTAGGAGGTCAAAGGTAGTGGAGATTTAGTCTTTGTAGATAGATCTATTCTCTGAAGATCTAGTCCATGTTGGTCTAGTTTGTGGTGAGGTGGTCTCTATTAATCTAGTCAGTGTAGATCTCACTTTTATAGATCTAGTTTGTGTAGATCTAGACTACATCTATGAAGGGTAGATCTACACAAACTACAGATCTGTCACACTCTCACATGGACTTTTACTGATACAGAAAATACAAAATTGATAGTTTAAGCTTTAATTTCATGTAATTAGTTAACTCCAAGACCAACTCCTTCATATGAAACAGCATTATGACCCCCCTACTCCTTTGACCCTGACACCCCCAAACCCTTGATTTTCACAAAAATTTGACAACTTTTTGATTAATTAGCCATTGAGTAACATTCAGAAATTTTAATTCTTTGTTTCATTCTCTTGGGGGGCATAGGATTGGTTAAATTAGCCGTAAATTTACATTGAAGTAAGCAAAGGACTACCCCGGGTAACCAGTCTAGATTCGAAAGACGCGCCGCCAAGACATTGGCTGCTTCATTATTGAATTGGGGGATCCAGATGATTTGGGAAACGTTATTGCGGTTTTATGATAATAAAGTGGCCAATCAGATAATTTGTTATCAGTGACGTCATTACGTAGCAACGGATCGTCCTGTGACGTCACTAAAACGTCACGACGTAATTTTTTATTGGTTTCTTGGGTCAAAGTTACTAAAACTGCCAAAAATGTTAATGGCGAGATCAAACAATATCAAGAAGCGACGGAATATCACCTAGGGGGCTCGTCTGCGTGGAAAATAAAATGGTGGGAATCATCAAGGAAATATGACGTCATCATTTTCTTCTCAAAATTCTATTGTGTGCTTGTTTTTGTTTAACTCTCTCATCTTATCTTATCTTATAAATGAAAAATCCCATTTATGTTGGAATTGTGTATGATACTGCTTACAAAAAGATATTTTCCCATTTTTTTTGGATCTGCAGGTCTCTTGAATATGACCTTGAAAATGCTTCGGACTCTCTTGGGAATTCCCTTGTCTTGATCGATCTTTCTTGTAAAGTTGCTTGTTTGAGTTCTCCTGGCCTTTCAACAAAGTTACAATTGGTATCAGAGAAACTGTACTTACGAGCTACCTGTTTTTCCGTTGCATTGTACTCCATGATCTCTCTTCAGCTTTGACCTGCTTCAGCACAGCAATAAAAGTGATACATTTATCGATTTGACATTACAAAAAGAAAGTACATAACTGCGTTCTAAAAATAATGTTATTTTTGTTTTCTCTTTTAATTCCCAAAGAAAAGACAATTCTTAATTTTGCGAGAGTGGTACAGAAACGATTTTCTTTCCAAATCACAGAAAATAGCCCAGCAAAACATTCAACCAAAATAAACAACTAACGATTGAGATTATTTACCTTCAAAGGCCAACTAGATAAAATGTCAAGTTGTTTTCATGAAAAAGGTAAATAGCCGAATGTGTTTTAATCAATTAAATACGTAAATGAAGCTTGAGTATCAGCTTAACCCTAAGCTAACCCACTTGTTATCATTGTAGTCACTGACGTAAAAAGTAATCTTATCACTTGAAATGGAGACGATATCAATATAAATAAGGTACAGAAGTCTTCCGCAGTACGCACATAATGACGGAAAATGTCGCACGATCTGTCTGACATTGCTCTCTGTATGTCAACGTGATAGATATCTGATGGAGATTAAAAGTACTGTGAAAAATATTTTTCAGACTCAAATACTCCTCCAGACGTATCTGTTTTAATATGAATAGATATTTGATTGGATTGAAAATAAATTTGAAAAATAACAATGCTTTAAACTTACATGTTTTAATGACTTGTTTCTTTCACATATTGAATAGTTTTCAGGATTTCTGTAGCACAGTTTATATGACTGTTTGTGCTATTCTGCCAAACACAGCATTTCTAGTACAACAGACTAATTTCCGGGCATGATAATGCCAACGATGGCCGGAGGAGGGGGTACCCAAGACCCAGCCAGAGGGGGATACTTTAGGACAGGGTACCCCAGCCAATACAGGACTGGGGTACCCCCTCCCCCCATTCAGGACAGGACTAGGGTATCCCCTGGTCAGGACCTTGCCAGTAATACCCGCCAGTGAGGACAGGACTGGGATATCCCCCACCCCTGTCAGGACAGGACTATGGTACCCCCCCCCCCCCCAGCTGGGACTGCAGTACTCCCCCCTCCCCCGAGACAGAACAGCAGAGTGAGCACTTGCTACGCAGCGGGCGGTATGCCTCTTGCGTTCACGTTTTCTGAATATCTAACCTTTGCCTAATTAGGATAATTTCTCAAAAATATCTCAACAGAAAAGGTCTAATGAACTATGAAGCCTTGACCACGAAAACATTACATCTTTAATATCAATTGGAAAGAGTAAATATGGAAAAGTTTGCTTTACAGTCACAACGAAAAATCCAAGAAATTTCACAAAACAAATTAATAAAAAAACAAATTGGGATACTGACCAAGGTGCCGGACAAAAATTACTGACTTCATGATCATTAATATGATATCAACAGGAAAAATGGTACTTCAGTTTTTACACTATTTCAACTTTAATAGAAATCTATTAGCTAATATTTGGTAATCAAAACATTTAGCCACATTGTTGTATCCGAAATCATTGTTGGGAATGTCATGGCGGATAGTTGACTTGGTGCTCTAGCGGTTATGACGCTCGCCCGGAATGCGAGAGACCAGGGTTCGATCCCCCGTTGAGGCACTGAATTTTTCGGTCCGTCGGAACCCACTGTTACAGGAATTTGGCCAATGTTTCAATATTCCACTGGAATATTTGACGACTGGTCAGTAAGAAAGTAGAATATCCATTTGAATACGGCATGTGACTTTTCCCACGTTGTTCCTCAGATTGCAAAGAGCAGAAACGTTGACATTTAACTGCAAATTAATCTCAAACTATGTATTACAAGTGGGTGTGAAGTTAATTTGGAAAGTTAAATAAATCAGACGACCAATTCAAGTAGATTAAAAATTTAATTGATGGTAATTACTAAAAATGCTGTAATATCTTCACTCAGATTTGTAGATTAACGGCCATATATAGCAGGATTTTAACCCAGCCAGCAGGTACTGTCCACCCGTCTGGTATACCATTACGAAGGCCAGTGTACCATTTTTGGAATGCGCCCCGTTCAGTTTGTAATGTAAAATCCCATTGACAGCTACAGACTATGAACTGGCATGGCACTGTCTGTAACTGTGAATGGTATTTTACATTATAAACCAAGTGGGGACATTCCGAAATGGGGGTATTCTGAAAACGTTCCACCGGGCTATAAAGTCAACATGAGAAAAATACGAGAAGTCACAACAGACCTGCTGACACGTTGCTATGACATCAGGTCATCATGACATTGTGATGTTTCTATGGCATTCTTCCCACCAATGACTGCAGTCTAAAGTAGACCCACCTGTCATAAAGTGCCAAAGCATTCTCCAAAATTCCTAGGCCTCTTTATTCAATCATTGAGCTGACTCTAAACGAACCAGCAATTGAGACCCTAAACTTTACATTGTTGCTGCCTATTCTTTCACAACATAATGGAGTTCTTACTGCTCAACATTCTAATAGAGACAGACAAAAGTAGACATTGTTGTTTCGGGTTTAGGGAACCAGCTTAGGTGCCATTTTTTTTGTAATGCATCACAAATTCTTGTAATGGATTACTTTTTTCCAATGCACCAAAATATCTTGGTTATGCATCCACCCGTCCAAAACATATTGTGTAATGCATCAACAGATTACAAGAATTCAAGACAAAAAACTCCAAACTGGCACCCTCAGCCCGAATCAGTACCACTGCTATGCACAGTCATATTCTAACCCATTTCATAAAATTTAAGGCAGAAAATATGTTTTGCAACAACACTTCCCCAAAATCCAGGTAAAACTAAAAAAAATGAAAGATCAAATTGACAAGTATTACCAACTGTGAGGCTTCTAGAAACAATATCTAGCCATTTCTGGAAACAAGAACAAATTTAGCATTTATTTGCCAAATGACAACCAAGGGAATTCCAAAATTCATAGATTGTAGTAGAAGGTAAAAGCGGATCATCTCCCTGGTATCCCTTGTTCATTTGATTTAGCTTACATTAGTTCAGTTAAGGATAGAATCCATGCGGATACAAAACGAAGATACGTCCAATAGACAGGAGTTCGATACGATACCACCCACATGTACAAAGACAATCCGAGGAGAGAGAAGAGCCGAGCCAGAGTGGTCAAAGGGTTAAGAGCATTGTGCTGTGGCACGCTCGGTCGTGACTTCGACTCTCACCAATGTTTGTGGATATGTCTGCAAGTAGATCTATGTGGGTCATGGTGACCACTAAACAGTTAGCAGGTGTCACACCAGAGGTGAATCTGAGGAATCCATTGCAGACGAGAAAGCTTGCAAGCACACAAAGGGATCCACAGTGGCTTTTATATCCAGGACAGATGTCACCAAAGTCTAAAACAGGTATCATTGGCCCCACAAAAAGGACTTGTGTCCTCCCAATTTTTTTTTAAAAAGAACAATCCGAAAGGATCATAACTGGGGATCTAATAATGAACAATAAGAATCCTTTATTCCATTATAAGTTATGGATCTCACGTTAAATCAAGTTGTTAGTACAGAATAGGTCGTCGGCTAAGTTATTCCAAAACTGCTATATTTTAACAGGTTTCAATGATCTGATTATAATCTATTCGTAGCTTAGCGGATTGGCGTGCAGTAATATAACCTGATCCTACAATGAAATAAAGTCAACTAAGGGCCTATTCACATCAAGCGAAAGCGCAAAAGATCAGAGAACAATAAAAGAGTTCAAAGAACAAGAGACAAACATACAAAAGTTCGCTCTCACTTTCGCTCAGTCTGAATAAGCCTTAAGATTGGGCAATATGGGTGTATTATACTTATCATAATCTATATTTTAGTTACCTACCTTTCAAGAGATCTCCGTTTGGCAGCTTTATGACAAGTTTCTTAGTCTTTTTAGTGAGAAATATCTTTGGTTGATTTAATCCATGGTCAGTTGAAGAATCGACTCCAGACTCGGATAGACTCCTTTGTTTTTTAAGTATTCCTATGGGTGACAAGCTATTCGACAACTCTGGAGCTTTCAACAACATGGAAGCTGTTTCAAACAGAAGTTTTCTATCCTCTTCAATTTCGATATTGTCGTCACTGATTTCTGTGTCCCTATTGTGAGCGTTTTCCGTTTTATCCCCCAGTTCGACAAAAGCGGTTCGAACATGATTGGTCAGATCGGGTTCTTCTACCACGGCTATTTCCGGTACATTTGGGGCATCAAACGAACGCCCGTGAGGCACACTCATTTTATTTCTACCCTCTGAATTCAAGGCATCTGGAAGACTTTTATGTCTCAGCGTCTGCATATGTTTGTGAGTCATGGAAGATTCTAAAGACGGGGAAAAAACGGACATTTCAGCGGACTGTTCATCAGTAGAGTCTTCCAGATCCATGTGATAGTCTGAATTCCCTGCGATTGAAGGTGACAAACCGATCAATGCCGAATCTTGTTCTCCCTGAGCATCCGTGTCATTTTTAGACTCAGATACCTGGTAATGTCCATCCAGACAATCGGCCTGTCTGGAATCTCTTGTTTGTTTTCCACCATTTCCAGCTATTTTTTGTAAATCCTTCTTATTTTGGACTAAAATATCCCCACAATCGCCTAAATGCCGTACCGGACCGTTTTTCAGGTCCTTCTTTTGCAGAAGAGTCACGCTCAAACTTTTATCCATTACACCTGATCTAGTTTACTTGGCTTGTTGTTTCTTCCATGCAGTACGTAGTAAACTGATCGGGTTGTCGCTGGGTATGCATTAAATATTTATGTACTATTTGATGTATCATTTAAGTTTAATGATTCCATGAAACACGCAGATTAATCCCGTTTATGATAACCAGCATGTATCAATAAAGTATCTGACCAACAACGTTGTGCAAATATAAACGAGATGCTTAAGCTCTGTTTACACGTAACGTGTGCGTCTGCGTGTGCGTCAATGTCAACATCAACTTTAACATTGTGCAAATGGAAAAACACAGAGAATGGGTTCAGACCCATTCTCTGCGTGTGCGTTTGCGTCACCATTCGCTCAACATTAAAGTTGACATAGAAGTTGACACACACGCAGATGCACACGTTACGTGTAAACAAGCCTTTACGCACAAATATATGAGATAATCTATGCTCATACTTCAGGCAGCTGACACGTACTAAATTACGTTTACTTGTACAAAGCTGAGCCCTCGATGCCTAAAATTACGTTCAGCTTGATGTATTTGTTTGTGTAACGTACGTACAGTTCGTTGCAGTATTAAGGCCTGTTCACACCGAGCGTCAACGTTACCGTCAGCGTTAAAAATGCCACATTGACGGGCAAATGGGTATGCAACCCATTCTGTCCGTCACAGAGTCCGTTAAAAAGATCAAAGGTTCCGCCCATCAATGTTACGTTTTGATGCTTGGTGTGAACAGGCCTTTATATTATAATCCTGGAATCCGGTGGTTCTGATATCTACGTCAATTGAACAAAATATTTCAGGCTTGTGTTATTTTGGTCAGATCTATCCATTTCCATTATTAAAAGTCACTTGAAAATACTGAAACGAAAACTTACACGTCCCAACCCACACTGAGCCACAACAATATCATATGAACTCTCCGATTCGTTACGAGGCGTTTTTATCCTTCTAAATGCTAAATATATATATTGTACGCTATTATGGGGCTGTAAATAACGACCTGTTATTTTAAATATTCAATCTTTAACAACACAAATTGCCCCGATGTGTTACCATAAAATCATTTAGCTGTGCACGAAGATAAGAATAGTGCTACATATTTTGGCTCCAAAATAGAGGTAATAACAGCTTTTTTGTGAAAGTTTGTTATGATTTTCTTACTGGTTTACCTGTCCATATGTTTTCACAGGAAACCCGTCACAAGGCTCAATACACCATTGTTGACATGTCATCCAATGTTAGAGTTTCTATGCTAATCAAGTACTAAATATCTATCATGATATTGACCTTTTAAGTCGGTATAGTTGGACGACTATGTGTGAAAGATCAGCACTAAATCGGATCAATATGATTTGATCTCTGTTCAATACACGAGGATTATCATACGGATAAACAAGAGGTGGTGCCGTGGACGTCCAAGAAGACGACGTTTTTAATTCCAAGTTTTTGTGGATGTCTTTGTGTGATACACAGGGAGGTGTGGTGTAAATTCAGTCAGTGATAGTGTGTACTGACAATGTGTTTGTGTTTTAGTTAGGTTGGGAGGTACCTGGCATGTGTTAGTGTCTGAGTCTTAGTCAGCTCAGACATAGTGAAGTTAGTGGATAACCAGTTTTTTTATCCCAAATTTATCCCAAAAAATTGGAATTTTTATTTCCAAATAAACATGCAGTTTTGTTGGTGCTAGAGTGTACCCCCGGTCTATTGCAAGAGAGGGTATGGGAATTACGAAGTGTACCCCCGGTCTATTGCAAGAGAGGGTATGGGAATTACGAAAATGGCGCACGAAAAATGCCAAATTTATGATGAAAAATGGCATATTTGCTAAAAACAATTGCGCATGGGCTAAACTTAACTGTGACTCAGCTGACCAAAGACTCGGACACAAACACATTGTCATGTACCTCTCAACCCAACTCAGACACAAACACATTGTCATGTACCTCTCAACCCAACTCAGACACAAACACATTGTCAGGTACCTCTCAATGTAACTCAGACACAAACACATTGTCAGGTACCTCTCAACCCTACTCAGACACAAACATCAGGTACCTCTCAATGTAACTCAGACACAAACACATTATCAGCTACCTCTCAACCCAACTCAGACACAAACACATTGTCAGGTACCTCTCAACCCAACTCAGACACAAACACATTGTCAGGTACCTCTCAACCCAACTCAGACACAAACACATTATCAGGTACCTCTCAACCCAACTGAGACACAAACATATTGTCAGGTACCTCTCGTCAGTGGTCGTCAACACACGCACAGTAGCGTGTTACCGTCTCATTTTGAGAGCACAAGCAAAAATGCGTGAAGAGACATTTAATATGTTAAACTCGCTTCCTTCAATGTAACTGGCCAAAATTGGTTGACCTTTGTGACCTCAACCGAGTCACATTATCAAATCAACATTAAGTTAGATCCATATTTTTCTCCTTAGGTAGAGTGTTTTTTTCACTTGCAAAGTAATGCTTATGCATGTTATTAATAAGCTATGCTTTAAGACTAGGCGTTTAGAGATCCGTGGTCTCCATAGATCATACAGGTCTATACATAATTCAATTATTCAAACACTGTAGTAAAGTAAAGTCCACTTAGATCTATCCTGAATTTACTGGTTTATTTTTTCAATTCTCGTATAAAGCTGCTCAACATAATATTCCACGTCGTCTAATCAATTCAATGTTATTCCACATGACATAAACTACAATGTTGTGCTTAGTTGCTTTTTTATTAATTCATGCTTGCCCAGGTTTCAGTTTCGGGTCAAGTGATGACTCGTAAAATCATTGTCAGCTCACCTACATTTAGTGCCTTTTCTAGTGAACTCCATCAAAAGCTTTACTTTACTGAGACGTTGTACTGAGACGTTTCAGTTGTAATGTCCTGCAATCGAACCATTTTCATTGTTAAAGCTGTCATATGCCAAATAAAGACGGCACTTACAGAAGCTGTAAAATTATTCATACCTGGAAAAGCGTGTTAAAATACTCTTTTTTGCTGGGTATTTTCTCGAAGAATCGTATGCAAATTTGGTCAAGATTCGGAGAGGTGATGTCCCCAATGAGCATACTGAGGAACGCTAAGAATTGATTTTTAGCTCTCGAATGAAAATTCGAGAGATTAAGTGATCCTCTTGATGAAATAGTGCTATTTTTTGTACACAAATTTAGCATCATAATGTGGCATCGTGACGTCATTCGAGGGCTTGGAAACCGTTGTCATGCAGGGTTACTTTATTTTAAAAATAATGTCATGAATAAAATAGCACAATCAGGCATTAAATCAAACCTTCTGATCTATGCAACTGACCAAATAGCCACAGGGAAATCTGCCATATTAATCAGTATGATACCAATTTAGTGACAATAATAATACGGTTTCTCATTCTTTAATTAAAACACTTCTGAGGCATCAAGAAGATCTAATACTACGATTAGTTCTTTTCTTTATAAATGATATATAGTCATATCTGCTTTGGAGATTAAGTAGATTAGTGTCTTTTGCATATTGAAGATAATCATTTACTTTTGTCACCTGCATTATCGCTCGGAGGCATATGGATTAACTAGGATCATGTAGATTAAGACATACATGAGAAAATACAGAAAAAAACCCGATCTGTTGTCCTTTGTATGAAAATGTAAATCTTACTTTGACAGCCAAATATTCCTCCATGTTAAGGATATTTTAGTCCTAAATAAGGATTGTGAAAAGATCACGAACCTGATGAGGATAATTTCCATGATTTAAGTGCATAAATTCCATGATGTTTGTGAAAAATGTTGCCACAACGGGAATTTAACAGTGACTGTGCAGAATCAGCCTCATGAATGCATCGATGTGAGAAAATAGTACACAAACAAAATAAGAAAAGGAAACCCGCATAATATAAAATCTATTTGCCCTTACTTCGTTAATAATACACATAAAAAACTGAATGGAAAGGAGAATACATTGCTTAATTATTTCATAATAAATTTATATGTCGTGTGGTGATGTCACAAGGTCCACAATTTATCCTAAAGATAACCCAGACCGAGCGAAAGCGAAAGTGATGTCACTTTGGAAGGACTACATAGATTTATACCAGTGATATTCACACTGAGCGAAAGCAAAAGTGAAAGTGAAAGCAAAAGTGACATCACTTTCTTGATCGCTTATGGACCCACCGGAGTGAAAGCAAAAATCGCTTTCGTTTTCGCTTTCCCTCGGTGTGATTTTTTTGTGCTGAGTCCTCAGAATCACGCTGTTTCATCTCGATAGTTAAAGCTTTGTTTACACGTAGCGTTTTTCAGCCCATTATTCGGGCCGTTTAAAAATGGGTTCAATGCATTCTTATTGTACTGTTTACACATGACGTTCAAAAGATCAAAGGTGCCGCTGACAAAAACGGTCTGAAAAACCCTAGGTGTAAACGCTCCCTTAAATGAGCGTTAGCGTTTAATTTCCGAGATTGAAGTTAACTTTAACCAAAGAGAAATACATTGTCACTTCTAGAAATTGCGAATGATTCCGAAAGAATAAACCACACTGTGGAACGACATTGAAAGCCGTTCACACCGAGCGAAAGTGAAAGCAAAATCGAAAACCAGCCTCAAGTAAAAATCCTCCTCTTTGAGAAACAAACAACAATAATATGAATAACAATAATACGCAATCGCATCTAAAGGCTCATTCACACTGTACGTTTTTTTCTAATTGCAACTGCGATTCCTTTTATCGCAACTAATGGGTTGCACAGGTCCCAATGGAAGTGTTCACACTATGCGGCTGCGACAACATCACCAACTCCTATACAGCCCATTGTAAGCAAAAACAAATCGCAGTCGCAACCAGAAAAAATCGTGCAGTGTGAACGAGGCCTAAGGAAATGCTCGCTCAACTCGAAATAAGCACAAACGAGACAGAAATAAACTCCAAAATCTGGAGATTGTTTTACTGCTGTGCTGGTGATTTGAATGTAAACAACCCCTTTCCCACAAATCTAGAGATTGTTGCATGTATCAATTGAAAGTATTCCCAGGTCTGAAATAGAGGGGCACTAGCTTACCTTTAAACACCTGAGAAAGTCGTTCCATCAAAGACCCACCATCCATTGCGTTCCGTTTTAACAAACCAGTGAACACAAACAGTTACGTGGTGTTGTTGATCAGTCAAAAAGTGAAACTTTTTTTTCGTTTTAATGACATCAATTATTTTATTCATGTACATGAATAACAAACAAGTGAATATGGACAAAGGGACGTCATGTGCCAAGTTCTCTCACTTAAATGTACCTGCACATAACATATTCTCACAAGTTCGGCCATCGTTGTGGAAGTCATGTTATTTTAACGGGTTTGAAATATTGAGCGACCTTGAGAAAAAACGAACTAAATTTTTTTTCTGCAAAAAAAACTGTCACCAAATTCATGGAATTAAATGTACGATATTGATAAATGCTTATCTCAAATATTTGAAAATACCTCGAATTGATATAATTAGATTTGAAAAAAAAAATTTAACTCTAAATTTAGTACTGCTTTGTTTCAAACTTAGAATGACATTTGAATTGCACATATTTTTCTGACGGAAAATTTTCCAGCTGATTTCATTCTTTTGTAAATGAAAATGTCGTTCATTCACCTGTGAGTACTTAGAGACCTTCAGGTACAAAGACGGGGGAAGATATGCGAGAAAATATTGTGTACTACGCCATCACTGTTTGTGCATCATGACCAATCATTATGACGTCATGACGTGAAAAGTGTCAAGTTTGGATCACTTAATAGCGTATATCTTTATACCTAAAGGTATATTCAAACCGAGCGACTCCTGTCGCCGTCACCATAACGTTGACTGAGGGCACTTTTAATCTTTTTGACGAGAAGAATGGAATGTAGATCCATTTTACCCGTCAACATGTATCTGTAACAGGATCGCTTTTCGTGAACAGACCTTAAACGAACTAAATTAACAGAATAAGAGTCGGGTGTTGGGACACTGATATATTCGTCTACAATCTTTTGCTTTCATCTTAAGCTTTTGGTGGACATGTCCTACACTATTTTGAGACAATCTCGGGGAAGAAGTAGCTTGAGTTTAAGGCGTACCCACACCGAGTGAAATCGAAATCGCTTTCGCTCCGATCGATCCATAAGTGATCAAGAAAGCGACGTCATTTGGCTTTCTCTTTCGCTCGGGTGAATAGACCCTTACAGTGTCAGATCAAAATAGCAAACGATACACAATGACTCTGGTTACTTAAATTCATGTCAAACTGTACAATAAAACTTGCCATGCGTTGACATCTCACCTTGACAACACGATTGACAGGGATTTTGTGCATGAACTAAAATTTCTTCTAATTAATATATCGTGTTTTTACAAACTGTATGCCGTGATCAAAATACTAATATTTAATACACTACAATAAATAATAAGGACGAAATGATTTCCTATTTGTCAAATTCTTTTCAGATCAAAAGCTTATCAAAAGGACAAATGACAGATTGATAAATGATATGGCCCTTTTATGGTATAATAGCCTTTTAGAGCAATATAAAGTGACTGCCACAAGATTCCGTAAAGGCAATAGCACTGCAAACACAATCTATCAACCATCGAGCGTAAATTCAGAGCAACTTTGACAGATGTTTCAACAAGTGATATTTATTTTATCATCCATGCTTTGAGAAGGTTCAACATAATCAACGAATTATCCCTGGTGAAATTGAAATTATTTGCACAGAACAGAGATCGATCAGTGGATATAAATGACAAAATCAGGCGAAAAGATTGGAGAACGTAAAGATGGTTTTTCATCCTCTTTCGAAGTTGATGTTGATTCCATCACAAATTGCTTTGACGCATTACTATCCTTTTTTCTAGGAAAGAGTCCTTCACTCAAACAATCGTTTTGAGCCATTGCATTGCATAAATGTTACGCGGTCGACTAAGTAATTAGATTTCTTTAGCAACTCGTTTGATTCTGTTTCAGTGTTCGACAGTTCAATGGTCATAAGGGTCCCACATATAATAAGACCGCAGTAAATGTAAACGACAATGTAAACGACGTACACAACGTGTCCTGTCCGTGTAAACGACGGCACCATCTTGAATAAATGTATGTGCAGAACTGATTTCATTTCTTTGTTATATTATATGGTGTCAGAAGGAAAAGGAACAATGTAGGATTACAGTTGAATATTCTGTGCTTCTTCTTGACCACTTTTTGGGACATGAAACTGCCCAG
>JBCAUG010704418.1:0-13483 GCA_038406175.1 Haplosyllis leylae
TTCTCGTCAAATTGTGCCTTATTCTCGTTATCTCGGAACTCGTACACATATCTCGTTCTCGTCTCCAACACACTCTCGTTGTGGCGGTGGTACATGTACAAGTACAATGTGTGGACCATTATCTGTACGGAGGCTGTATCTGTTCGTCTTGTGGCCGGTGAAGATTTACGAGTGTGGAACATGCCTGTGGTCAGAATGCACTCATCTCATCTCATCAAGTCTGTCTGTCTGTCTACGCGACCGTTCAACCAACGTTAACGTTATGAAGTCGGCTGTCGTCGCATAGAGTATGAAGTAACCGATTCTACACTAACGGAAATTCCGCTCAAAGAATTTATTGCCTTCGTGAAAAAATCGGACAATGTTGTTGCACATTTACTGACGAAAAATGTAGCATTTGAGGAACAAGTGATTTGTTGTCCCAGGCGTGTTCGTAACAATGTAATTCGAAAATTGAAATCGATTTTTCGAAAAAGTACGTTTGCCCAAAGCAAATCTGTTTCTATTCTTGCAATAATGTTTTTCCACCGTTTCTGCTGTTGTTGTAATTCAGTGATTTCATAGTTTGCTTTCCTTGTCAGACGCAATCACTGTTCAACAAGGACTCGACTCCAGCAGATAGACATATATGGGCAAATAACCATTGCAGTCAAAAAGTGTTCATGATATTATGTAAACGATGTGAAGTAAATGGCTGTCACTGTGTGTTTGACACATGTGGTGCAAAATACGTCCGTTTGTGTTTTAGTCATGGTTTTGAGTTTCAGTCAGTTTGAATCAGTCTTGGTTACCAAATCAAGACTATTTTCAAATCATGGTACACAATGAATAAAATATGTTATTCCACAATAGAACCGTGGTGAAAAGTAGTTCCTGCGTATTTTGTTTGAAGATGAAGATTTTCTTAACGTTTATTTTTTGTCTTCATCGAAAAATAGTGCAAATTCTTGGTCTTTGCCAGAGGAGGGTAGACTGAACCGTGACTCAAACACAAACTGAAGTGCTTTACCGCCTCGTTTGACACAGGGACATAGTGTATGTGAATTCTATGGGAAAATTGTACAGAGTTCTATCAGTTTCTCTCCACAACCAACCTTCCCCCCGTTAAGACATGTATCGCCATACAAAGTATTGTCTTAAGGGGACTGATGCTGTTTGTAAGTTATTATTGCAAATAAACAAACAGGAGTTTTTACCGGCTCACTTAGAGTCAGCTTGGTGATTGATCCAGGGTCCATAGTATTTGGGGAATATGCCTTGGCACTTTTATGATAAGTAGGCCTACTTTAAGCTGCAGTCATTGGTTGGAATTCGTTTACACAGAATGCTCCCATAACGTCATTTTAGATCTACATGCCAGCAATTCTGAACGTTCAATGACGCAACGTCTTTTTAATGGCATGAGCGTCTTTTGTGACATTGAGTCCTATCGGGGTCGTGGGGGGTGGGTGGGTGGGTGGGTCATGTCCTCCTCCCCCGATAAAAACTGACAAAAAAGATGGCTACCAAAGACATCACTCTAGAAATTTCACGTTTCACAACCTACCCCCAACAACCTTCCACTTTTTACATGTATTTTAATTGGTGTCGAGATTAAGACACGGCACTCTACCTTAATGTAAGTGTTTTTTTCCTGCTTTATCTCGAACCTGAAGCAACAATACGTAGTCTGTATGATGTATTAGGTGTCAAAGTGAAGGGTTTGTCACAGTTATATCAAATAGTCAGATGTCTAAATAGGCTGAATAACGACTCTACATTGACAAATATGGCTGTATTCAAAACTTAACACTACAAAAACCTAGCAGCAAAATTCCTGATGTGAATTTTAAGTTGAAACTGCAGTGGAAATTAATAAATAGAGCCACTATGAGACTTTGATAGAAACCTCCAAGCAATATCATAAGCAACATATCACATGACTGTTCGTACAAGTCAATGCTCAGTCTTACAATGACATTTTTAACTTAACAAAAGCCCTGTTAAAGGAGATATACCGTGATGTAATTTTGTTGGTTCCTTACAGTCAAGTATACCATGATAAAAAACCCATAATATTACAGGATACAAGAACAAGATAAGAATATCCACAGGGAAGAAAGGTAAACAAAACATGTGTTTACAATATTTATTTTTTACACGACAACAAACCGCTTGTTACTATGGCAATATTACGTTACCATTTCATGCCCAAATATGTCTGAAATGTTTATAAATTCAGAACAAAATACAAAAAATACATCACTTGCAAATAGAATTTCAATTTTTGATTTTCTAAGTTGGAAAATAAAAAGGAATCTTTGCAGACTTGTAAAATGCGGGATATTTTTTAAAGTACAATGATATGTGTATCATTTGATTGATATGGAAGGAAACATAAGATAGACTTGGGACCAGGGCATAAATTCTATACGTATAATGTTCAGTTATAGTACAAGGTTAGGGCTCAAAACCTGTACTTATTGTGTCAAAAACAACTATGAAATCAAGAAACTGCCAGAAGCGTTTAAGAAATAAACCTCCTCCATCCCCCAAGAAATAAGAGAAGATCTAAAGGAGTAGCATTGTTTGACAAAGTTAACAATTTGGCAAGAAAAATAAGTTCAGGTTGTCAATTTTTAATGCCACATCGTATTTGATCATCTGTGAAGGACTTTGAGAAAAACGTTTTAAATTGCAGTTGTCTCTGCCTTTAAATGATCGTTTGCGCTGAGTTGTGTCACCGGTAGACACGTTGAAGTATCGCGTGCTGATTGCGTTCGACACACAAATTACAAGCCCAGGAATGGAAATGTTTTTACTCTGTAATAAATAGTTCTGGTTTTATTTATTTGTCTCCTCATTTCTTGTATTATTTTTATTTGGAGAAAGTTTTCTCGAAGAAAGCTGTCGTTAGTTTTGACGTACAGTAGTTTTGATTATTGTAAACTGCCCTGGTAGCTCAGTCAGTTGCGACTCTAGCACTTCGTATTATGAGTCATGATTGCCTAGGTTCCTTTCCTAGTGCCGGTTTCTCGCTTTTACCTCCATAAGCCCGCCAAGAGTTTAGCAGGTGTGGAACACAGAGGCGACTCTGAGAAATTTAACTTCCTGAAGCAATAAAACAAAGGAAAGAAAACTCAGGGCAGACATCGCCAGAAATCCAAAAGAGAACACCAGTGACCCCACAAAGAAACAGAAGCCCCGCAGAAAAAAAAACTTTAAGAAATAGGATCTAAAGACTTTTGAAAAGAGATTAAAACGTTTAATTTGTTGTATTTTGCAGGGTTGGCAGACGAGGCGGAGATTCAACTGAAACACCCGAAGTCTAAATCCGCGATAGAAGAGGGCACCACCGTCAACCTCAAGTGTAACGCCGAGGGGAACCCAGAGCCAACCGTCGAGTGGTTCAAAAACAAACTCAGGTCAGTCTGCTTCCTTACTATTCGCTTTAATGGGCCTAAACAACATGGTTGGCTTCCAGAATTTCTGTTAAATGAAATGCTGTTGGACGCAAGTTTTAAAAATAGTTTGGAAGAACATTCCCGTTGACGTTGTTCTGAACCTGTTGGCACTCGACGTCTGACGCAACGTTGTAATTTTACGTTGATTTCAGACGTCGTATAGTAGCTTGCGTAGAACTCATGGTTTGAGACATCCTTGTACAATGCTATAAGCGGTAAACGTTATATGTACTGGAGCTATTTGGGTGCAGCAGCTGGACTTTTATCTCGTTCAGGACCTTCATATCTCCGTGTAAATCACACAGTGTCATAGTCTCTGTTCTTATTTACCATTAAAAAAAAGCCACGGGCAGAACGGGCTGGCTTATACGCGGGGATGAAGACGTAAATAATGGTACTAATTTGACGAAGAAACCACTAAACTTCCAACTTGTGAGGCTCAAACTGCACATTAATGTAGTACAAGCAAATCATGGCCATAACTAAAAGTCAAAACCAGGGAGCATTGGGTCAGCAACACGGACAGACTTCATTGTTTAATGAGACCCTCTGGATACTGTTGTTCCCCGTTTGGCCCCGGGTCCCTCCTTTATCCTGTAGTTGTGTAATAAACGGGAATAAACGCGTCAATCGACGTGTAGCGGGTGAATTATACACGATTCAACGTCAAACAGCGGTAATAAACCGAAAAGATTTACGCTCAGATATCGTTACAGCCCGACGTATTTACGTTGAGATTTTACAAGAACTGACGTAAGAACGTTTATGCCGTTATTTCAAATGAGAGAAGTGTCTCATAGTGTCTCAATGCAGACGAACACTGACAGACAGACAGATACAGAAACAGACCTACAGACAGACCTACCGATAGACCGGTAGCGGAATTAGACAGCGCTAGAGAGCTGGCACCAAGAAACACAAAATCTACTGTGGACGGCTTGACCTATTTCTAAAAGAGCTAAAGCCACAAAGACGTGGATACATAACGTTGTTGCATGGTAACGTCAGAACGGTAAATTCAGATTTTGTACTCTTAGTGGCTTCACAAAAGTCCCATTGTAGGAAAATTAATCTGAGCACTTTATCGATACTTTCTCTTCGCCGAGTGTCGTTTCTCTGAACGTTATGATAAGAAGAATAACTAGGTTGATGTAACCTGGTGTGTTGCGTGCCATGTTGTAATTTGTGGCTGATTTATTTAACTCCACGTTGTTGTTTGGTGGTTTATTTCTTACGACGAACAGATTGGAAGTTTGATATCTAATTTACGTGATTGGGTTGCGACATGTTTATGGCTGCAGATCATGGTATCATGATATACTTTGTTCCCAGGGGGCACCACTCCTGTCAGATTTAATTACCACACAGCCCCCACCTTCACCCATCTCCCAGGGGGTACCACCACCATCAGATTTAATTACCACAAAGCCCCCACCCTCCCCCATCTCCCAGGGGGAACCACTACCGCCACATCTAATTACCACAGAGCCTCCACCCTCACCCATCTCCCAGGGGGCACAACTACCACTAGATTTAATTACAACAGAGCCCCCACCCTCACCCATCTCCCAGGGGGCACCACTATCATCATATTTAATTACCAGAGCCCCACCCTCACCGATCTCCCAGGGAGCACCTCTACCACCAGATTTAATTACCATAGAGCCCCCACCCCCACCCATCCCCCCCTCCTCACAGGAAAAATAATGAAGAACCCTTGAGACTTGACTGTATTGTGCACACATCTTTGTTATGACGTTGCGGGAAATTTAAAGAACAATAGGAACGGAAAATACATTCAATTTATGTAGTAACTCTTACATTGAGGGGTAAATGGTTTTGAGGACGACTGATTTGGGAAGACAGGATAATTTGATCATCTCAGGTTTTGGGAAAGAAAGAAAGGAACAAATTCAGAACCACAGATTTGCTTTCTAATTTGCGCCTCCATAACTTAAATTTGAAGTTGACAATAAACCTTAGCAGATGAATGGAGTTGATGCAGACTGCCATTGCTTTTGACTAATGTGGGTATGTATTCTGCAGTATGCTCATGTGCTGATTTATGGATGAGATCTCGTAGTTTCTCGGGATGTCTCGCATGTAAATTGGATTAGTTAATTAAGACTGATTTATAGATGAGATCTCGTTGTTTCTCGGGATGTCTCGCACGTAGATTGGATTAGCTAATTAACCCCATTTCTCTCGACAATAAATAACGAACCAATTACTACAGAGAGGATCTGGTCTTAATTTGACTGAGGGAAGCTGTATTTTCAAAAAAAAACGTCTTATTTGGCCAAAAGGACGTAACGTCACGTCCTTAAAGCTAATGACGTTGCGTCATGAAAGTCCCATTCTTCACACTGAAGTTGATTTTGGTTTCTTCAGTAATTCTGTAGTAATTTTATGTTGTTCAATCAGTGTCTTGTTTCCATGGAGTTTCGGTGGATGCGTACGCCTTGACTGACGTCACAGAATAGCATTACGCCATAAATTATTCTGACGTTTGTAACATTCTCATGCCTCGTTTCTATGGCAGTTAGATTAATCACGATACAATAGAATAGAAGGTTGTTTCAATTTTCAGTGGTTTCAAAGTGCATGAGATTGCCGCTACTTTGGCACAAGGTTGAACCATGATCAACTTCCATGTTGGCACAAAATTTAACTGTAACATACCTTTCTTTTTCTTTTGATTCAATAACACTAAATCTAATTCGTGTTTCTGGCTAATTTGAAGAAATTAGGTTCCTCTTTGAAACCCGTAGGTTTGGCACAAAAAGGAGCCGTAAAACATCTTTTATTCTTTCCGTTGGCACAGGGTTGACTCGTAAACTATCTTACTCACCTTCTTCTGCTCGTTTTCAATTAAACATATCAACCAATTACATTTCCTCATTAATTTTACGACATTCTACACAGAACCCATTAACAGCAGCTTTCATTTCACCATATTTGTTCCAAATATTGTGATTAATTTGTGAAAAAAATAGACTTTACTTGCAGAAGTTTTGGGGAACACGAGTCTTTTGGGGCCACTGATACCCAGTTGAATACTTTTGGTGAAAATCTTCCTTGGATTTCTAAGCCAGAGTGGATACCCTGGATTGTATCCTTCGGTACCCGGAACCTGCACCCTATGGAATTCTCAGACTCACCCTGAGTGCGACACCTACCGAACTCTTGGTGACCAACATGGAAGGCAGGCTGATCCAATTTCCTCCTAAACCATTCTTCAGAACATCCACTTGAGTTTCCTTTTAAAAACTTTCAAGACACAATTCAGTGTTTTCCTGTTTTAATAAAAAATATATTTCAAGGTCATTCAAGATCTTTTCAGAATTGATCAATATGACACTCCAACAGACATAGCGTATTTGTAAAATTGATGGAATAACACTCCAGCGTGAGAAGCTCAAAAATTTGACATTGGCTTGATTATGAGAAAAACGTCCCTGAATGATTCTCAAGGTCATTTGAAGGACAAATAAAGTTTATTTTGTGAGGATTTGAGGTTGTTTGAAGTTAATGGTTGGCAGCTCTCGATAGAAGGTGCGAGAGTTCGTGTTGAAGTGTTTGTTCACCAGAAGCTTCATCATCTGCTACATCATCTGCTGCAGTTCCAGATGTTGCTACACTCACTTCTATCAGGGCATCTGATTATCCCAAATGATTCACTGTGAAGGGAAGCTACGCCATGAAACAGGGCTCTAAAGTGTTGTATTGGCATGACTACGCCATGAAAACTAGATGTTATACACAGCTTATCTGATTATTTCAGAGGAGTTCCCGAGTACAGAGTCTCCGCCCTTAAATTGTGACAGATTCCCTTCAAAATGAATCCACTATGCAACAAAACATGAACGTAATTCTTTGACGTGTATGATCGTGGATGTATGGATTTGACACCCTGCCCCTTCTCCACCGTTGCCTCCAGCATTCCTACCTGCACAGATTCAGCACCCTGCCTTCCTCCACGAGTGCCTCCAGGATTCCTACCTGTACAGATCCAGCACCCTGCTCCTCCTTCACCAGTGCCTCCAGGATTCTTATCCTCAACAGGTAATTAGATAATCCCGCGGCGGCCAGGTGAATCTTCCCTTTGATGTTGTGTAGTTTGGATTAACCTGTAGGTGTGCGGGGCACGGGCAGTAAACCAGGCGGGGGATTAGAACCGGATTATCCGGGATTAACGGATTAAAGGCGCCTCATCCAGTTAACTAAATCCTTCGTCTTCGAAGTCCGGAAACTTTTGGTGCGAATCCGTAAAACTCCCCGTTCTGAACATTTTTACGTCTGATGGACTTTTACAAGTCCTTTGGCCTAGAATGCACTAACATTGTGGTTTTCTTTCTATTTTGTACCAGAAAACTGAATTCAATCGGCTGTTTTCAATATGATATTTTGTCTAATTAGACGAGTTTAACATTTATTGAAACATACAATCAGATGAAACTCTTCTTTTGAAGAAACAGGCATGTTTTATCATTGTTGACTTGTCCAGATTCATAGACCCTAAACTTCTAAGACAGGACTGTGTTTCCATGGTAATGTCTTCGCCTACGTCCGTTATGTTCAGAATCTCTTATTTGCAATTTCATATCTTATCGCGAAATATAGCGGTAGACACTAAGTACATTTAGATTTTAAGATTCCTCTCAGAGGGAGCAAAACTGGGTCAGTATATTGTTGCTGTGGCTTGAACTGTTCACAGCAGATTAAGAGAAAATTTCATTTACACGAGAAAATCTCGTCTTCCCATTCAATATTCACCTCCGGGTACGTGCTTAGAAAACTAATCTCCTCATCTTCTGGATTTATCGCTCACAAAACGTTAACAATACCAGAATTACAAGAAGTTATTACATTAAAATTCTTTGTCGTTCGGCAAATTTACAGAGGACAATATTTCCTGAGGGATCCATGACAAGTTGGGATCATATGACACGAGATTTCACGAGATTAGTCAACATTGCGAGCGTGCGCGGTAATTACCAACGATGTTTGAATAGTAAAGAGATACATGGGAGTTAAAAAGCAGGATTTCCTTTTGGAAAGTTTAGTTGTTGGGAGGTTAGGAATATGGTGAGAGAACGTGGAGTGAGTTGTTGAGAGATACTTGGGGCAGTGGAGAATCTGGAAGGGGGCTCCCTATTCATTTCTGGAAAAATATAGCAAAAGATGTGGTTGGCGCCGCCCCCCCCAGAAGATCTACACCTGTTACAGGAAATCCTTGATCCGCCTCTGTAGGAGTTGACCCGGATTTTCACCTCAAATGAAAACTTAGGGGCAGGAGGGGTTGAAAAAAGATAAAAGATAAAAATTTAACGGGAGAACAAAGGAGGGTGAAACGATTCATGGGTAGAATTTTTAGCTTCACGTAAAACTTAAGGGAGGTTGGCGTCGGTTAGTTTGTTTGCAGCGTAGTCAAGGGGACGGGGAATATGAATGGACATGGCATTAAGCTTATTGAATATAACTAGTTTGAGTCTAAAGTCGATTTACAGTAGATGTAGTCACATAGCAATAATTTAGGTCCAAACAGAATGAACTTGAAATTAGATTATTTTTATATCTCAAAAGTTACGAAAAATCAAAGTATCGCAGATTTTGTGTTTTAAATACTGGTGCTTGTTATCATGTGCGAAATTTTCAATCCCATCAAAGACCCCAAAAAAAATTGACCAAAAAAGGCAATTTAATGAAGCAGGTAATATTTCGACAATTCGTCAGAAATTATTAACTTTTATTTACTGGAGGATTGTTGGTACTATTTGGGAAAAGTCTCTTTTGTGCTTCTGACTTTTAGAAAAAGAATTTTTTTTAAAATTTATGCTCTGTTAAAAATTCTATAGCTTTAAATTTATGCAGCAATGTGGATGACATTCGGGATGATCTTTGTTTTCCCTCCCCAAAGATAATAACTGACCATAATTCAAACATTTTCAAAAGAACACAAGCTGATTAAGCTGCAAGTGCGTTTTTCTCAGAGCCATTTGGTGGCGCTTGTTATGAGGTGACAATGCCACATAAATCACACTCGTTTTTCTTTCGCGAACATCTCGAGATTTAATGAAAAAAGCGCGTCTGATTACGGACGCTGGAAGATGCTTCTAGATTTATCTCTTTATCAAATAGTAGATGGTCAACTCCCCTGCAATCACAAACACGCATTGCTTCACGTTGCTAATGGCGTTACCTGGCAACCATTGTAATGAGCAGCAATGGTTGTCAAGGAGGATAGTGTATGATGTGAAGTAGGGGGTGGACCACTGTCTGTTGGGTTTTATTTTTTCTGGAGTGGACATCTCTGGCCTTGTATTGTTGTAATTTATTGAGAACATTTGGGATGAGATAATTTGACCAGAAAAGGATGGGTTGTTTGGTTGATTGTTGTGGTGGGGTGAGGTGAAAGGGAAAATGGCAGATGACACATTCTCATTGTGCTTACTGGCCACATAAATTGTAATGACTTAACCCTGTGACCAACTCAATTGTGAAACTGGTTTTTTTTCTGACATTAGTGCCTTCTGTGGCCGGCCTTTCTCTTTTTTTGTCCTGTTGAAAAGACTTTGAACTAAAGTTCCAATTAAGGATGAAAAGTTTAAGATACTGAACTGAAATCCTTGAAAAAGTTCCTTAAATTTTAGAAATGTCTTGGTTTTCACAGATAGTTTTAGTTTGATGCATTATACTGATTTGACTTTTGAAACCACAATTCTAAAGGATATGAAAGTAAAAGTTTAAAATGATCAAAATTCTCTTTATGAAATTTCCTGAATTTCTTGGCCCTCAGAGAATATTTTTTGTCTGATTAGAAATTTGAATATGCATAAATTAGACACAAGTGGGGAAGATTTCAAGGATGATTTGAATGATGACAGGTTTATTGAAATTGAGTAATGGTAATGTAACCCGGAGCAATATCTCTCCAGGGGTCGATCGCGGGATCCTTATGACGCTCCGGGTTCATCGCTCCGTGCTCTACGGACTCTTAAAACATGTAAGGCCAATCTGAAGTTATAAAGATGTTTTGCATTATTGACAGCCCCAATAAATGTCCCAATAAAAAATCCCTATTTGTCGTCGCTTCATTTAAATAACTGCGGGAAGAACCCTTTTATCTTTACGTAATTTCCTTCTTAAAAAGATCCCAGTTTTACGAGTTTTCTGTTGAAGCAATCTTACGTGAGCACTGGGTGTTTTTCTTCAAAAAATAATAGTTTCGAAATAGGTCGAAATGTACCTTTGAAGAACGTCCACTGAAGATTGTCTTCAGTATTTAATAATCCACAATTCGAGTTCACATTTATTTAGTCCATCGAGTCTTGCCTCCTACGTGCGATGATCCTCATGTTGCATAGGAGTGCCACACCCACTTCACTGTTTTATTGGTTACTATATCTTGTGTATTTTTATTCGTCACTGAGCTCACTTTTGTCTTCTATTGTCTGTTTACATAAGTGTGATGATCCTCAAAGTCTACGTTGACTGCTACACCTGCTTCACTGTTTGGTTTTGTTTGTATTTTCAGGATTTTCCCGACGGACCAGGTTCGGATTCACGGGAGTCGGTTACGTATCGTCAACGTAACGTCGGAACACAACGGTGTGTACTCGTGTAGCGTTCGTAACGGCGCCGGCGACATCACCAGCGACGACGACTTCCTCCTCAACGTCAGGGGTGAGTTACGTTACATTAACGTTACGTCATTTACGTTGAAACTTTACGTTACATTAAAATCTTTTGCCTTACGTTATTTATATTACGTCGTTCGTTACGTCATTTACGTTGAAAATTACGTCAGCAGGAACCGGTTCGGGTGTTCATATTGTTACGCACTCAAAGACGTTGACACATTTTGTCTTATGTCAGATAGAAACTATTTACGTTTTCTGTCGGGACATTTTCTTTCATTGTTTCGGATCCATTCAAAGTTCTTACATAATTTGTCGTTTTATTTTATACTTAATGAACTCGAAACAAGTCAATGAAGAATCTAGCTCAGTATAATAGGTTCTCCGTCAGACGGAATGCGGTTACAGTTAGACGGATGAGTGTATCGCGTGCGAGGGGCCCGTCTCTCTCTCCGTCTCCGCGGCCAGGGACCGTTGTTTACGCTCCTCTATGTTGGTTTTTTATCCGCTCGTTGTGGCTTTGTTTTTTGCGCAAGGTTAGATTAGAGTTTTCCGTTAATTTACTGCCGCACGAATTTGCCAAATCTGCACAGACCAAATGGAGACTACATGCAGTTTTCCATAATTCCAAGAAAAAAATAGGCCTGTTATTATGTCATACACATATCGGCTTACTACTACATTTAAGTTTTCTATAAATTCAATAAATAAGTTATATCTATTATAATGTCAGTCACACACATTGATGAAAATATTTTGTACTAAGTTGAAGACAATCTGCAACAGATCTGTCACATTTCGAAAACCTCGATTGTTAATCTATTGACATGATTGACATTGTACCACAGCGGAGATCTGTATGCTTGTAGCCTCTCTCTTTGTTTGAAGATCATAATGTTTGATGTGTCGTGATTTCCATAAAACAACACGCGACTGCGCCATTACAGTGCTGAACACAGAGCTACGTGTCACATATGGTTATAAAGTACAAATCATTGATGCCGGGTCAGTGTTTGACATTGATGCTAACGTTAATGTTAACGCCGATTGAGTAGTAGTAAACCTTGGAATTAAAAAATGATCCTGGGTGAGGCAGACACCTTAAAAGAAAGTTTACCTACAAGACTGATTTCGCAAATGGCGAAAATCAACCCCAAAAGGGAACTTCCCCTAAATTTGAGACAGTCATTCCTATTGAAATTCCCGCATCATTCACACTTTGAAATCATTTGTTTTTATGTGTCATTATTGCTTGAATGCGTGCTCCTAGTTTTAAAAGAAAAAAAGACCTTTGTATACTCAAAGAACGTAAAGTGACGCAACGTCATGCAACGTCTTGACGCTACAGACGAGTAAACTAAGACTCAAGAGCCTAGAAACCCATGCCCGTTGAAATTAAACGTAACCCGTTTAACAATGCTAAATCTATGCACATCAATAAGCACACTGTCCCGGATTCAGGTTATTACGTACGTGTGGATGGATTAGTGCAGATTAGTGGCATTGGTTCCGTTAATCCTTCACAATACAGATTAATAGCCTGGTAATCATCATTAGTACTAAACACGTGCATAATACGTCTCCATTACCCACATCATTTACTCTAATCCACTAATTGCTACCTTACAATATCTTTCTGGGTTTATTGCAGCCATAAAGGCTAAAATTGGAACACAACAATAAAGAATTAGGTACATCATTGCTGGCTCAATACAGTATGCTAAATGATTGGATCTGAGTTATAAGTCAGGGGTCATTTTTTGGGACATAATTCTTAAATTACACATACTTTTAATTAAACATTGTCTTTGCAGGAGTTTCCTTCAACTTTTCCATCATTGTGTTAGAGGAGTGAAAGTTGAAGGGCTCTTCTTGAGTCTACTAATCAGATGGCCTCACTTTACTGAGAAATTTAAGGAAATTATATAGGGAATAGTATTTATTTTTTAATGTGTCATATGAAATACTCAAAGGAGTGATTTTCAAGAGAGAGTGACAAAAGCAACAAGAAGGAAAGTGAAAGTTACTCTTGGTGTTTGAATGTTTCCAGCTGCTTGGTGCATAATCAATCATGCCATGGTGGTAGTAGGGAATAAATCTTAAATACTCACTTAACTACAGGTTTCTTAGTAAAATTTGTTTGAATGAAATTCTCTAGTTTCATGATCAATCAACATGTCAGTACACTGTAGTATAGGATAAAAATACTCACATATGAACTGTTACCTTTCCAAGTAAGAAGTTGAATTTACAGCAATGAAATTTCCTCAGAAATCAGCTGCAGAGTTATTGACACTAGTCTGGGCTGTGTTGTGTCCTTGAGAACCTTGACTACTCAGTTACAGAGCGAACATTCAATACCTTGTCACTGCTGCTGTCAAACTGTCCAGGAGTGAAAGA